>APFE030955348.1:23434-72538 GCA_000404065.3 Pinus taeda
TTCTATCTTTTTTGAGCTGGTTTCATAACATTTGGTATCAGAGCTTTGGATTCTAGGGTTTCGCTACTCCAAACAAGTCATCATGGAATTTTCGCTATAACTTTTTTTCTGTGACATCTCAGAAGTCGCAAAACAAACCCATTTGAGAAGAATGGGCGCTGAATGTTGGGTCCGAATTTCAGAGCTTTTCGCAAGACATTTTCGGAGATATGATCTGAGGAAGTTGGCCTTTGTGCAGACTCCTGAATTACACTCAAAACAGGTGACCTGGGGAAAATCGTCATAACTTTCTTTCTGGGCATCGGATTGAAATTTCATCAGAAGGTACAGAAATAAGACGGACTGTAGTTTTCATTTATATATTTTTCAGAGTCAAAGGTTGAAACAGTGACTCGTGGTACTTCATACAATTTTGCTCTTCTGAAAAGGTATATAATCAGGTCACTGTGGGAGATTTGGCATAACTCTTCATTGGAGAATCCAATTGGGGTTAGACTGGTGGCATTGGAAAGAGGATACAGAGGGCTACTACAGGTTACAATTTCAGAACTTAAATATTTTAAAGTACAAAGTTACAGTCATTTCAAGATCGTGCTCCTAAAATTAATAAAAAGCAAGATGAGGAAGTTTGATGGCAAGGATCCGGTAAAATGGATACGTCAGATGGAGCAATATTTTGATCTACATGGTGTACCAATGTTACAAAAGGTATGTATTGCATCTTCATATTTAGAACTGGATCAATTTTTATGGTATAACGGGCTTTGTTCTCGTAAAAGACTTGTTACGTGGTCAATTTTCACGGAGGAAATGATAGCACATTATGAGTATACAAAGAGAAACACCTTCTTTATAACAACACCACAACAATTGGAAAGATTAAAAGGGCTTTGTGACATAGTGGAAAGCAAAATTATGGAAACCAGGAAGCATACCCCTCACAACTATAAAGATGGAAGTGTTGTTTCTCCTAGCCTTCCACAACCTACAAGGGTTACACCACAACAATTGGAAGAGAAAAGAGAAAAAGGGCTTTGTTACAATTGTGATAGCAAATGAACTAAAAGTCATAAGTGTGTTGAGAAGAAATTATTTTACATATATTATGAAGAAGAGGAAGAAAAGGATCAAGAAACATCAAAAGAAGAGTATATACATTAGGAACCAACCCTAGAGAAAGAAGAAATGAATCCGACCATATCTTGTAAAGCATTGGCAAGAATTACCACTCTTGAAACTCTCAATATAGAAGGACATATCAAGAAGAAAAATTTTCAAGAAGTGAAAGATCACATTGAGAAAGAAGAAATGAATCCAACCATATCTTGTAATGCATTGGCCAGAATTACCAGTCCTCAAATTATCAAGATAGAAGGACATATCAAGAAGAAAAATGTTCAAGAAGTGAAAGATCACATCAAGCATCAAGAAAGGAATCCGACCATATCTTGTAAAGCATTGGAAGAAATTACCACTCCTCAAACTCTCAAGATAGAAGGACATATCAAGAAGAAAAAGGTTCAAGCAGTGAAAGATCACATCGAGCATCAACAATAAGTTCTCCAACTTTTAAAGGATAACGCCACTTTGGTGCAAAATCGAATGAAACAACATGTAGATCAATATTGTAGTGAAAATTGTTTTGATGTAGGTGATTGGGTATTTTTACTGCTACATCTCAAGCAAGCTATTTATGAGAAGGAAATGTTGGAAATACTACATTCACTTAAGAAATGGCGACCTTACCGAATGGGAAGACACTTCAAGGTACAAATGGATCATGATAGTATTAAATACTTTTTAAAACACATATTATCTATAGAAGAATAGAAAAAATGGGTCACAAATATATTGGGTTATGAGTTTGACATCATCTATAGAAAAGGGAAGAAAAATTTTGTTGCAGATGCACTCTCAAGAAAGGATGAGGATGTGGAAGCATTGTTTTGTGCTATTTCTATTATCCAACCAGATTGGATAAATAAAGCAAGGGATGAATGGAAGAAGGATGAAGAAGTGTGGCCACTCATTCAAAACTTGCAGAAGATCCCAATTCAAACAATATTTCCAGAACTTGAAGAGGAAGGAAAAATCATATTGGAACCTGGAGCAATCACAGAAACAAGAACCCGGCAGCTACAAAATCGATCAATTTCAGAGTATCTCATCAAGTGGAAGGACTTACCCGCTGAAGACTCCACATGGGAGGACAAGAATATTCTATAGAAGCATCAAGAACTGCTCAAGCGTTGTGGACAACACTTTTTGAAGGAGAGGGGCATGTTAGGCCCCTATATTACTAGTGTAACCCCTTATTGTTATTAGTACAACCCCCTTATTATAATTTTTGTACCCATGTAGTCCCCATATTGTTACTATTGTGCCCATAGAAGCCCACTAATTGTTATTATTGTGCCCTTACATTATTATTGTTATGTCGGCTCTGATTATATTATGACTCCTTAGACTCTTATATATAGAAAGGAGGTCTTGTCATTTGTATCATCCAAGGAATTGTTCATTTGTGTAATGTAAAGGAGGTTTCCCCCTCAAAGAGGCTTATTTCTAAGGCGTTCATCTATCTTTTCTATCTTTTTGTGAGCTGGTTTCATAACCTGTTCTTAGGTTTTCAATTCTATTTTTAGGATGGATCTTGGTTAATTCAACTTCTATATGTGTTAATATAGCCACCAATTCAAAACCCAATCAAGATAACATGAATATTATTAGTATATTTAAAAATATATAATTCAACCACATTAGTAATAGGTAATCAAGAAATGTCTTCTTATATAAGTTGATTTTGGTGTATTTCTTAACAAAAATATGTTGAGCAAAAAACAAATAGTCACAAACAAATTTTGAGTGATATTTTGAAAAAACATATCCATGTCATTGTCCATAAGAAAGAGTGGGTATATCACAATGAAGCAATTAACTCCTATCAAAAATAGGCTCAAGCATGCTCAAAACTAGCCTTAGAATATCAAAGATAAAAATCTAGGTATGGCTCATTTTGATAGCTTCATCACCATAGTTCTTTTCTTCATCCAATATACTAGCATCATTATTATAAGTATGGTAACAAGCCTTGATCCATCAAGGTAGTGTCCTAGTAGCATACTATTGTGCCAATTGCAAGAGAAATTTTCCTCAACTTAACAATCAGTAGATTAACACTTGGGAACCCATCCTCACACTACCTTAATAAAATACCAAAACAACAAGCTAATATCCATATGCACAATGATAAGGCTAAAGGAATTACTGAAATTGGATGATATATTCTTGTTCTTCTCAACATCCTAATCATATGTGTTGCCTTTTAGATTCCTTAAACTTATGTTCCCTCATATGCTAGTGAAAACAAACCCTTTTTAAATTTTGAATCTAAAATCTAGTCATATATTGGTCTCTCCAATGGTAGCTCCACCAATTAATAGCCCTATGTTTTTCAAGTGATTTTAAGGCTTTAAAGGAATTGCTTTTAATTTTTTAATAGTGCATGATATATTGGAATAACCAAGGAATAGCCAAGTTTATTTAAGAAAATGTCAATAAACAATGGGTGCTAAAGACTTATAACACTTGTAGGTAGAAGATAGTTCCTAATACTATTTCTCAATATATCCAACAGGGAGGAGCTTAGGTAGTTGAGGTTACATTATTGTTCCCTATTTGTTGAAATTTCTTTATGTAGCTTACCATCCTTGAATAGCCTATAATTTTTGGTAATATTGGTCATGTGATACAATTTAATTAGTTTTTAGAATACTTGTTGTTTCCCTCCCTATCCAACCTTTTGATTCTAAGGTTTCTTCTTTTATTATTTATTATAAATCCTTAGGAGCACTAATCAACATGTTTTAAAGTATGTCTACAATGATTTGTTGAGGCTCAAAGATCAAAAGAAAAACTACTTGACTATTAAGGTTTATTGTATAATATAATGTTCAATCAATTGTATAGAGATATATGGAATAAAAGAGCGGATACATAAGTAGAAGCTATTTAATTATTTTTTTCTATCCTTGCAATGAATATCCACACTATAAAGGTTTGTATATTTCTTGTGATTTGAAGCATAACTACCAAGCTAGAATTCAGAATTTGTACAATATAGAAAAAAATGAGTGAATAAAATTCAATTCAAAGAAAATTGGCCAATACACTTCACCAAAATAACATCAATGCTAGATCCAAGAAGCATCCATGTAATTCTCTTCCATCGTTACATTTGGATTTTCTTCCACTTACATCTTATTCATTATCTTCTCATGAATATATTTTGAGGTTGAATCACATGGGGTTCCACTTACATCTTATTCATTATCTCCTCATGAATATGTCTTGAGGTCAAATTGTCATGGTCGATTAGTCATTATTCCTTCTTTTATCATATTTTTTGTGCTATTTCCTTTAAGAGTAGTAGAATCAACAATTGGGTATGTGAAATATCCATTGTACTACACTAACATAGACATGGTGGAATTCATCAAAACTTCATGAAATGTGACTATTTATTTGTAGCTTTATGTGGTGTCCCTCTTTTCCTATGCAAGGAAGGCCAAGTAGAGCATTCTCACCAAAGATAGTCATAATAGAGCCTCATTAAGGGTTTCAAAGTTTATCTTTGGGTTGTCGTCCTGAAAATTATAGGTGCCATGATAATGTTAAGTGAAAGAGAAGGAGCCACACGGTTCGCACTTGGAATTACATAGAGATGATGTGTATATTATCAGGGTTGAAGCACTTGGATATGGACATATTACATTAAAAATAACAACATTGATGTCCATAACCAAAATTCACTAGTATAGTTTCTAAGTGACCCATGGTATAGATAACAATATTGATGTCCTTAATTATATTTACAAAGGAATTGAACAAATTGACTTTAACCAAATAGTTTTCTTTATGAACTGAAATTTCACGTTTCTTTATAAATGGCATGATTTAGATGAATTTGGGGCTACAACTTAATTTAGAAGAAGTACATTTTTTCCTAAAGATACACTACTTCCCATTTTATTTTTGTATCTTCCAAAATCACATAAATCACTACAAACTATTACCCTTGACGAATGGCAGTAAATAGTAGAATTTTAGAATCTCCCAAGCACTTTCAACCAACCAGATGGGTATCTTGGAATGACTCCTAATGGATTAGGTCATTCATTTGTACTTTAACATTGGAATTTGGTATGTAACATTCCTATAGTTTCTAGGACTATCCATATGTGGAAGCAGGAAAAATAAAAATCCCTCGTGAACATTTAACTTTTAAGCAACATCTTATTTCTTATATGCATCTCTTTACATTACATATCTTCATATCAAAGTGCTTTGTTAGTGCATATATTACACATGAGTCACAAGCAAGTAGGAAACAGTTGTAGATACAAATTATCAAGATATAAAATTCGTTTTGAGGTCTAAGATGGATATTTTTTGCGTATTTTTCAAATGGTTGAATCTTAGTTAAGCAATTAAGAGAGGTTGATGTTTACACTACAATATATACTCCCAAAGAAATATACAAATTTGAATGAAAAAATAAAATTGTTGGCTAGTGTCTCTTAGGTAATTGAATTGATGTCAAAATATATTTAAATTAACTTAGGAATAATTAAGAAATAATTGGTATGAACAATTAGTGACTTAATTTAAAGGTTTTCTTAGCTTCTCACTACTAATTATGTGTGCTCCTTTCTATGTGTGAATATATCAAAAGTATTTTTTTTAAATATTCAAAACAACACATGCACTACTACATATAAGAATAATTTCCAATGACATAGTCCGACGGTATGGCCCATGTTGTCACAAAGGTCAAGAAAAATGTCATTTTTTTAGTTTTAGCAATGAAAAAGTCCCTGTGATCATTGCAATTTTGACTCTTATTTCTAGGCAATTGGAATTGCATCGAACTATTTCTAGGTCATCTCAATTACGACAACATGGTCACAATTCTAACAACCTTTCTTAAGAGTCGGAATTGCGATGAATAGTATATGTTGTCTCAATTGCAATGACCTAGAAGTAGTTTGTTGCAATTTCGACTGACTACTAATAGGTTGTCAGAATTTCGATGAACACGGGGACTTATCACTGCTAAAACTAAAAAACAAAATACTTTTTTATTGACCTTTGCAAAGCATTTTGGCTTCCATTGGCTAGGCTACCTCTTCACCTAGGTTATATATATATAATATATTATATATATATATTATATATATATATATGTATGTAACACACCACACACACACACACACACACACACACACACACACGCACGCACATATGTGTGTGTGTGTGTGTGTGTGTGTGTGTGTATATATATATTATCTTCCACCAAGGCTTATTTCTTGCCATAATCTTCTTTACCCCTTTGTTCTACTTCCCCCGTGGCCAGACCATCGATCCACAATTTTAATCACCATAGAGTCGTGGCGAGGCTTTCCCTACAATTAATCATCAATGTAAACCTTGCTCATTAGAGTATGGAGGCATTTATCTGCTAGGGTCACATCAAAGGAGAGATTGATCTTATAGGGTCTCGTTAGAGGATACATTGATCTTTTAGGGCCGCAACAAAAGGCTAAGTAGAAAAGAAACAAAATGGTAATGTGGTTTCTTCATGCTTCAATTTTTTTTAGTTTGGCTTCAAAACTCATGTGCATATCCTCCTTCTCTCGTAATCAGTTCATGTTCTTATTTAGTTATTTTATTAGCTTTTATGTCTTGAATTTAATGTCTCTTTTATAATGATTGTTGGTGATATTTTCTAAGTTATTTAGAGATATGGAAATAGGGTTTTTTTAGCTTGAGAGGTACATCCAGAGCACCTTCATTTTAGTACAACAATTCCTCTCTTTTCACACCTTGGACTCCATGCACCCAAGACACAAAACAAGGCACTTGTATGCTTTCTCTTAAGCCACAAGTTTAACCTTTTAATTCTAAATTTGGTAGGTGATCGGGTTGAGTTTGGCCCTTGAAATATATAAATATATTCATAGGGTTTGTTGCTATCTAAGTCAACATCTAGCAATCAGAGGCAACATACTATTGAACGTTGGTTTGTCTTGTGTTTGAGTTTCCATGCAAGTTTGTTGGTTAGGTTTGCAGTTGCAGATATCCTAAGCCATAGATTTGTATGAAGAAGTTTTTCCCAAGGTTTCACAACATAAATATTACATTTGAGACCATTCATTGGGTGGTTGTAACACAAACCCTGTAACTTCAGATCTGCCTTGTAACTTTGAATTTGAGTTCTGTTTGTCTGTCACCAAAGTGTTTGACGAAATATTTTAGCGAACTCTGCTACATGGATGCTAGGCTTGATGTTATTTCTAGTCACAAGGATTCACTACCTTTATATAGGGTTAATGTCACAAAAAAACTCTCCAATATTATTATGACAGAGATGTGTTATTGTGTATGCATCAAAACTTGGATATGCTTCTAAATGACCTTAACCATAGACAAAGAACTCAAGTTTGAGATTTATGGATATTTAACCTTTACATAGATATTTAGGTCCATCATAAGGCTTCTTGTGACTTGAACTAGGGAAAGGGATTTGACTACCCTATAGCCAAGCTCTGATACTATGTTGGAAATTCGATTACAAGCATGGATTTCTAATACAAGATAATTGCCTATGAGAATTCTTATTCTTTTAGCCTTTATTAAATATTAATCAAGAAATCATATTAAAAAATTTCAATCATTCAAGTTTGTTTACACATATATTAATTCTAATAGGCCTTGGGAGTCTATTAATGAGGATTTTCTCTTAGGATCCGCATGAAAAAAAACATCGTATTGATTTAGCTTTTATGGTTGTAGAACAGTACTTCTCGAAGATGGCCGACATGGTCACATAAAATAAGTCTATTGGTGTGTGTAACTATGATACCAACAATATGAATTTCAATTTTGAAAGTGTGAATTGTGAAATTCAAAAGTATCAATTTTGATACCAAAATTGTGAATTCCAATTCAGAAATTATAAATTTTGATTCCAAAATTGTTCATATTGAATTGTTAAAATGCATATTTTGATTTTATTTTCTAATGTGTATAAAATAACTAAATCTAAGATTCATGGATAATTGTCAACATTTTATTTTTTGTGTATGATTAGCATCATAATGACATATATTGCTAAATATATCAAGATTGTAGAGACATAATATAGTAAAAACAAGCATAACAATCATTGCATTTCAGAGTTGTACTTTTTTCACGAATATTTGAGGTAATGTATAATAAGGTTCCATATAAACAAAATGATGACCATGAGTTAGTTCTTTTTCCTAGCTTCCTCAGCTTAGCTAAAAACACTATAACTTGTTTTAATTGTGGAAAATATATTGACAAAACATGTATCCCATAAGAGGAGAGAGCAATCAAAATTCAATATTTACATGAAGCAACAAGTATTAATTAAAACTAACTACTAATTTATCATTTCTTACAGGATATAGGGCATTAAAATTTGACAAGTGTAGAGGTTTTTAGTTCTTCGTTCAAATAAAGTTTCATTTATCGACATCATTATCACTCCCTTATTCAACTTGTTCTTGTTGTACCTCATTTGCCTCAATTCCATTCTAATTTAATTTTATTATCTCTCCCTTTCATCCTACCTTTGATGACCATGCCCATATGATGTTATTCATCTATGGAGAGCATTATTTTTGTTCCAACAATTCACTGTTGTGTTCTTTTTAAACATTTTTTTAACAAAAATTTGTTTTTCCATGTTGTTCTTATGGGCTTCCACAAATGAACCATCATTTTGTATTTCTTAGTGGCAACATCTAAATATCTATATACATTACCATTTATCCTACCCAATCATATTTCATAATGTCAGCTTGATGATCGCACTATGGTCATTTTAACATCTTGTCTTAGAGAAAATTCTTGTCTAGGCTTGTTACATAGAGGTCCAATGTAGTGATTTTCAATAGTATAGACATTATCACTTAAGTAAGCTTCCATGAATTCATGTGTGGGTTGTAACTTGTGTATGATCATTACTTCTTATTTCTTGCATTAGGAATGCCTAGTAATTATTTGATGAGTGCTCAATGGCCAAAAAAGTGTGTCCATTGATTTTAATATATTCTCCCACTAAATTATCTTAGGATTCTAGTATTGTCTCCCTCAGTTATGTTGATGGCCAAAAACGACCTTCATAAACATTAGGGAGACCACCCAATCATAGCCCAAAATCAGACTCTTTTCAGTTTGGAATGGTGGATGTGACTGGTTCAATTGGGTCCAATTACCGGTAAAAAAGGAATTGCTTAAACATATGGAGACTTAAGAGGTAGGGAAGAAATATGGAGTGAGTTGCCTTGGGTTGACTAATTATGATATGTAGAATAAATAAAGTAGAAATTAAACTAAGCTACATACTAAATAACCAGAGTATTCCTACGGTAATGTGAACTAGAAATATAATATGTGACTAAAAATATATATTTACAACCTATAACGTTAATTAAAGCAATATAAAATGATTAATTCAATTAAATAGTTAATTGAATTAATGTTAACACATGCATATACAATTTCAAGATCTCGTTTAATTTATACTTATCATCAAGGAAAGGAACACATCAACAATGATAATATTTCATTCAATAATTAAAAGCATAAGCAACAATTCATAAAACAAGATTCCACTTATAAATTTGAAAACAAAACTGATAAAATTATTAACTTCACTTTGCTTCTTTCAGACATGGAATCAAGTGGTTCATATCTTAAAATTAATAAAAAGTAGTGTACAGTGGTACAACAAGGCCTTCCTTTCAAAATTTTAGAACCCTTTGCTTTGGGTTCGAGATGGGCTCAAACAGTTTTTCAAAAATTAGAGGGAATAACTACAATTTCTACATTCCCTGAACTAAAACAAAACAAAATGTAGCAAAATTGCTATTTGTTACAAATGAATACAAATTGGTCAATTTGCTGGAGGAATTTGCAGATGAGGAATCAGTCAGTGTTTACAATTGCTCAGAGATTCTAGAAGCAATGCAAGCTCAAGAGGAGAATGAGGTCTAATATGCATCTAGAAGTTGAATAATTGTGCTTGTAGCAAAGGGAGAAACTAAGTAACCTATTCAATAATAACATTAATAACATGTAGGTAACTATGAGGTTTACTCAAGAATTCCAAGGTTGATTCAAAATCTACTTTTCAAAATTGTTCAACCTTATTACTGCATTCATCTTTGTCATTTTTCCAATTTACTTTCAATTAATCACCCTGTCGAATTATTTCTTCAGTATCACTTGATAACATTTTGGCTTCTTTTAATGAGTGGATAATAAAAGAAATAATTTAACTTGATAGTCTCTCAACATCATCAACTAACTTTTTGACTAAGCGTATTTGAGTTTCTCAAGTGTTCAGGGCTATTGATTTTTGAATTGTAGTAATTTTAGGATGATTAAGACATAACTCTTGGGATCTTCCTACCACTATAAAATATCAATGATATTTCACTCAGTATCATCATATTGACTTTCAATGTCAATCATTTCATCAACAAGTCAACAAGTTTTTCTTTGGCCTTAACTAATTCCAATTTGTTACAGAGGACCTTTTGTCAGTGATGAAATTGTTGATTTAGTTCATTAGCATCATGTTTAAACTTTGTAAAATCTAGAGAGTTAGCTTTAGATTGTTTAGCTTTTTTTTTGTATTTTTGCTAATATGTTATCATTTTGTTGAGTTATTCTTTGAACTGTGATGTTTCTTGTTGTATCAATTGAATATTCCATCATTTTCTCCAGTTAACTCCTTGACCTTGGTTGCTTTTTCAATGCTTACTGAATTATATGCTCTTGTATATTGTGTTAATTCTTCCAGTTCTTCATGTGGAGTTGTTGAAGTTCCTTTCCAAAAATATCTCCAGTGAAGATGTCTGTGAGGTAGCAATTGTGGTCAATGCATGTGTATCATCCACATTTCTATTTTTCCTCCCCCTTTTAGGAATGGCTTTATGTTGAAAACTAGAAAATAGATCAATTGGAGGTATCTTCTCAACATTTAGAAATATTGGAGAGTTTGGAGACACTTGAACTGTCTCCAGACTAGGTTGTGAGCTAATAGGTGTTTTAGCAATAATACCTTGCTCTAACAAGGAAGTTTTAGATGATTCAGGAGAAAGAATCATTGGTTTTTGATGTGAATTAACTGTAGAAGTAACCTTGAGCATTTTAGTTTCTTTAGTCTACCATTATTTGTCTATATCCTCAACTATGAGATTTTCTAGAGTAGTTTTCCCTTTAGATTCTGTTGTAGCGGCTACAACCACCCTCCAAAATTTTGCCTATGCTTCAATTTTCGAGCCTTCCTTCCTATCCATAGGAGCCTATCTTGCACTAATTCAAGTATTGATGCTTCGATTGAGACTTAATTTTTTCATTTTTGCTTGTGTTTTCTTTTTTCCACACTTAGTTGATCTTTCTAACTCATAAGTTGACCTCTGGACTGGGTCTCACAACAGTTATGGGCTTGCCTCCAGAAATTATGCAATCCTTGAGCGCAAGCAGCCTTGATGAAGGGAATTGCATTGTTCTGATTGGAAGTCATCCTTGAGCTCATAAATTGCACAATTATGGAAGGCATCCTAGCACTGAGCCCAGAAACTGTGTGATCCCTAACTGAGCTCAGAAACTTTGCAATGCATTGAGTCGGAAAGTTACTCAATTCCCCAGAATTGCACAATATGTCTTGATAGTGTGTATGGCAAGTTTCCCTAAAAGAATAAAAAAATCAAAAGCTAAAAATGCAAAAAGAATCCATAAAAAAATAGGGCTTGTTAGGATATTCCGACACATAGGAAATAGTTAAGTTCAACTTGGTCTAGTATAGAGTTAGGTATAGAGTTAGGTAAAGTGTGTTTCTTTACCGTTGTACATTTGTAACTTACAATCCGACGGTCACGATATGTAGTGATCCGACGGTTCATTCTCTCCTCGGTATTACCGACACTTGATCCGTGGCTTGACACCCGATTGGTCCATGAATTCTATTTAAAGCGCATGGAGGGTCATTTGTAGGTTAACCGTGCATGAGAGAAGCTTATGTAAATTTTCATTCTTTTATTAATAAATTGCCTGTAGTAGCCACGTTGGTGCAGGCCGTGGACTGTTTCCCTCTCTGAGGGTTTTAACCACGTCAAAATACTGGTGTATTGATCTGTGATCTGTTTGTGAGCGGTGTCCTTTTGGTGTTCTGTCTGAGGAACTTACCCTGTAAATTCCTACATGGTATAGGTGTTTGAGGGCCGCGTCCGTTGGTGATCCAAATCTGAAGCCGGTGACATGAATATGATTTGACTTGAAATTCACTCACGATAAGCTCCTTGAGCTCATCAATGTTTGGAACATAGAGCCTGTCCCTAAATCTCACCAAACCATCTACTGTGAGATGATAATCCACATCCTGATCATCTGTACCCTACTACTGTAACCTGTGCTTAAGTTGTTGATGCTTGTCATCCCATTGTCTTGTCTGCAATATTCCCTATTACAACTCTATCCCATATAAACTCATAGCTGCAATGTGATTTACCTACACTCTTCTACTAAGAGAAACTGCAACCCTGTTCTCCTTACCCTTAATGTAACTTATCTCAAATTCAAACTTACTGAGTGTAGCTAACCACCTAGATTTCCTGACATTTGGATTAGGTTGGTCAAATAAGTACTTCATTTCATTGTGATCACTCATGAAAATGAACCTCCTGCTAAGAATATAGTGCCTTCACATCTTTAGTGCATGAATGATAGCTGCCAACTCGAGATCATGGGTCACATATTTTTGCTCATTCTCATTCAACTTCCTTGAATCATAGCATACCACTTGTCCTTCCTGGATCAAGACTCCACCAAGTCCCCTCTTGTAAGCATTTTCACACACCATGAACTCTTTACCTGGATCTGTGATCTTAAGAACTAGAGTGTTTGTAAGTAACTGCTTCAACTACTCAAAACTAACTGCATATTCCTCTGTCCATTAAAACTTCTTTCCTTTTATCTGCAATGATGTAATATGATAGGAAATCTGTGAGAAGTTATTGATGAACCACCTGTAATAACCTGCTAATCCCATGAATGATATGACCTCATCCACATTCCTAGGAGTTTCCCACTCCATGATAGCTTTTATTTTTTCCGGATCCACAACTATAGCATCCTTGGAAACAACATGCCCCAAGTAATGAACTTATGTATGAAAGAAACTGTACTTACTAAGCTTGACATACAATTGATGCTCTCTCAATAGTCTTAACATTGATGCTAGATGTTCTGCATGCTCTTACTCATTCTTAGAATATATCAATATATCATCAATGAGTACTATCACAAACTTGTCGAGATAAGGGCACAACACACTATTCATCAAGCACATGGAAGTAGATGGAGCGTTGATCAAACCAAAAGGAATCACAACAAACTCATAATGCCCATTCCTAGTCCGGAAATCAATCTTGTAGATGTCCTCTTCTCTGATACATACATGATGATACCCTGATCTCAAATCAATCTTTGAGAACACTGCTACTCCCTTTAATTGACCAAACAAATCATCAATCCATGACAAAGGGTACCTGTTCTTGATCATCACCTTGTTCAAATGCATGTAGTCAATACAAAACCTAAGAGTACCATCCTTCTTCTTCACAAACAATATTAGTGCACCCCAAGTTAACCTAATGTATCCCTTACAAATAATTTCCTTAGATGCAACTCCAATTCCACCAACTTTGGAGTGCTCATCCTGTACAGTGCCTTCGATGCCAGTGCTTCTCCCAACATCAACTCAATAGAAAATTCCACACTTCCCTATGAGGCGGTAACTCTGATATCTCTACTGGAAATACATCCTGAAACTTCTGCAAAACCAGACAGCTCTTCAAGACTTCAACATCCTCAACATCCTTCCCTTTGTCACTAGAAATATGAATTACAAACAATACACACCCTTTCCTACTACGCTTTTCCTGCATAGTTGCAATTATTCTCAATGATGTAGGCTTCTTATTACCTTGTAAGATTCTCCTCTCTCCATCATCATCCAAGCACTCAATAGTATTACCACAGCAATCTACCTTGGTCTTGTGAATGTACAACCAATCTATACTCAAAAACATATTGTATGGTCCCAATGAAAGTACATTTAGATGTGTTGATGTAGACATACCGTTTAGCTCAAATGCATAAGATCTCACCCAATGATGAACTCTTTTCTTAGTACTTGTATCCAAATGCACCAACCAAGATTCTGCATGCACTTGCTTATTCAAGCAACACTTATCCACTAAGTTAGGAATGATATAACTATAGTTAGATCCAGGGTCAATCAAAATAGAAACAACTTGATCACAAAGTTTACCTTCCATATCGTAAGAAATTCCTGATGATCAAATTGCCTATTATCTAATGCTGCATAAATTCGAGGAATACTCTATCCAACATCCCCAACTATTTGTGCCTCCCGAGCATTGTAAATTTGTGGTCTTCCACTGTTATGCTGTGGAAAATATCTCCTATGATGATCTTTACCACAAGTCCAACACTGCAAAGGCTTCCTTCCTTCATCGTTCTTCTACTTCTTAGAATGAAATCCCTATCCTTTGTCAGTTGCATTCAACTTCTTGTGTGACACTACATTCTCCTTATTGTTTGTATCCTAAGGTTTTCCTCTCTTCTTGGCCCACTTTCCTTTATTCTTCTCATTACCTTTCCAATCCTTCTTAGACTCAGTCTTGTGCTTCGATTTCTCATAACAATGCTTCAACTATCTGATGGCTTCCTCCAATGATCTAGGCTCATCAAACTCAATTATGTCTTTGAATGATACTGATAACCTATTTATGAATCTCTGAATATTTGCTTTCTCCTCCTTAAGATAAGGCACATATCTCAACAACTATAAGAATCTAGTAGTATACTCCTCATCAATCATAAATCCCATATTCAACTCATAGAACTCCTTTGCCCTATCATTATAGTATCTTTCAGACAGATACTTATTCCTAAAAAGTCTATCGAACTCACTCCAAGTCGCTCCTCTTCTAGAATGCCTCTGACATTCTTTACATCTTACCACCAAATGTATGCTTTCCCTTTAAGACTAAAAGTTGCTATCATGACTTTCATATTTTCTGAATAGTCATGCAATCTGAAAAACTTATTCATCCCAAGCAATCAAGCTTCTGCATCTTGTGATTTCATTTCTCCATCAAATGTAGGAGGATTTTCTTTCTGAACTCCTCTGGAAAGTACTGCTTCTCACTTCTCCTATATGGATGGTGGCAGTGATGACGACTATGTCTCTTTGAACCATAACTAGAATAGAACCCATGGTCATTACCCCTACTTTTAGGTGTATCCAAGAACCTACCATCTCTGACTGTATCATCCCTGTCAAACCTGTATCTTGATTGAGACTTGCTGCCATATGCCCCGTTGGTCTTTTACTCCTGTCCATGACTAATCCTAAGTGGTCCTTATATCTACAAATATGATAGAATCTGAAGGATGACTGCATTAACTTCTGCTTGCTTTTCCTGTGCTCTGGCAAGTCTTTCTTGTGACTGAATGATCTTGCCATTATTTGCCTTACAACTTATGATCTCTTCTTTCAAGCTTCTCAATGTATCTTCTATGTTAGGAGAGTACTCATTGCCAGTTTGTTCATATGATCTATATGGAGAATCACGTCAAATTTAGTCCACCATTCTGCTAGTCATATTGATCTTCTTCTTCCTGCAAATATACCATGTTAGATAAACCAAATATAAACATGATCAAACATACCTCAATGAAGTTCAAGGGAGGCTATCTCGTCTTCACAATCAATCCATATTAGCACGACACATGTCTATATAGTAAAAGCAACATATAAATCATCTCAACATCAACATCATCAACCTCTACATGATGACACAAATACAAAAGTGATTATCACAATTCATGCATAATGAACACATAGATAACATACATGCATGCATGACAAACACATCCCGCCCATCCAGTCCAAGTGTTGAACCTGGGAGCTTTGATACGAATCTGTAACCACCCTTCCCACATTTACCCAATTTATCCAACCTAACAGGGTAAACATGAGACAAAGAGTTACTATGACATGACCCAACCTCCAAACTCCAGTTAAGGAAGTGGGGTCGAAAAATTGACCACAAAATGACAACTCACCTCATCCCTCAGGGCTACAAGACACTAAGGGGCCAAGGAACCATCCCAGGTGACCAAACCCTGAGTTGGGGCTCCTTTTCACACAAGTTAACCCTCAAACACATGCATGAAAAGGCCTCCATGCGGTTGAAGGCCTCCAACCACACTCATAAGCTTGCCTAGGTGCATTTGTGACCCAAATTGTCTAGTTCAAAGGGTGTGGTCCCGAGATCTGAGCCACAATTCTAGGCCAGTCTCCAGACCACTACTTAAAACTGGTAAGACTTCTAAGAATCATAAATGACATAACAACAAGGCTACACACTCAAACTTAGAGGCAGAACTTGACCTAGACAGTCCAGAACATAATAGACATTTTGTTAAACACATGGAAAAGATGTAAGCTACACGTCATGAATGTATATATGATCATAATAGTCTGATATTTATCTGAGAATCACCAAGAAGGCCTTATGCCCTCTTCACATAGCTACAATAACAATTATTAATCCCTACATTCATTAACCAATCAATAACTAAACCATTCATGACAAGAGTCGTAGATGATACACATCATATGACCAACATATAACCAAAACATAAACAACAAAGAAACCATGGCAACTCAACCATAATACCATGAACATAATCACTACAAATATACATGAATCACAATAGTGTAGGTTTTAACCCCGTACAGAAATTACCTGCATACGAATTCTAAAACACAGAAAATAAACAACGCGAGATCATAACACATAAAACAGATATACACAGAGATTTTTCCCTGGATCCCAAAACCAGGACTACCAGCTTGATTTTTCATTATGTTCCTTTCAATGTTACAATACATATTTATACATGTCGAAGCATCCAATACTATGGACCGAAAACCATCGCGTTCAAAACCATGTGCGAAAACCATGCACAAAACCATAGGTAGGTCCACCCAACCTAGTATAGGGTCCAAAAAAAAATTCCCCAGGGCACTGCCCTAGACCCTGTAGAGGGGGCCTACTTGCCCCCCTCAAACCCCCTGTGACCCCCCCAATGTGCAATCGGTGCAACGAAAGGGGGGCTCTGCCTCCCCTCTAGCCCCCCAGTTAACTATGTGGGCTAGTCATGGAAAGAATATAACACAACCCAACATTCTCCCACGTGTTGTTTTCTTTCCACAGGGGTCCACAGGAGAGCTTAGTCATTTATCTAGCCCTGCAATGCCCATTGTTTCTCTACACCAAGAGAACTTCTCAGAGCTCACAGATTTTGTCAATGCATTTGCAGCATTCTTCAAAGTGTCCACCTTTACCAGCAACACCTTTTTTTCTTCTATCATATCCCTCACAAAGTGATACTGAACATCAATGTGTTTTGTCTTTAAATGGTAAGTAGGGTTTTTTGCCAAGAAGATTTCACTTTGGCTGTCACACTCTATCCTTATAGCTCCCTGCACTAACTCTATACTTGAACACAATCTCTACAACCAAATTGCTTCCTTGCTTGCATGAGTGGTTTCCATGTATTCTGCCTCTGTAGTTGATAATGCCACTACAAATTGTTTCTTACTCATCCAATTGATTGCACCTCCAAATAGGTTAAACACATACCCACTTGTAGATCTTCTCTGATCTAGATCTCTAGCCCAGTCTGCATCAACAAAGCCATGAATATCCAAAACTATGTCCAATCCTGGTATTCCTTGTTAGCACAAACCATAATCACCAGTGCCATGCAAATACCTGAAAACCTGCTTCACTGTTGTCCAATGCTCCTTCCCTAGTTTTGACATAAACTTTCTCAACAATCCCACTGTATGTGAAATGTCTAGTCTAGTACATACCATCGCATACATCAGACTACCGACTGCACTTGCATATGGAACACGAGACATGTCCTCTTCCTCTTCTTGCATCTTGCAACACTGTTTGGCACATAACTTTACACCTACAGGAATAGAAACCTTTACCGGTTTACTATCCTGCATATTAAACCTCTACAGTATTGTCTCGACATAGTTCCTCTGGTTTAACTAGAGCTTCCTCTTTACCTAATCTCTTTTAATTTCCATGCCCAAAATATAGTTTGCAGCACCAAGATCTTTCATGTCGAATTTGAAGGACAATTGGGTCTTTAAATTCTTGATAATCTCTTTGTCATTTCCAACCAACAACATATCATCCACATACAAGACCAGATAAATAACATGGTCAACAATTAATTTAAAATACACAAAGTGATCTACTTTTCTTCTGGTGAAGCAAAGTCCCCATATAAATGTATCAAATTTATGATACCACATCCTTGGTGACTTTTTTAACCCATATAGAGACCTCTTTAACTTTCATACCAATTCTTTCTTACCCTTCACCACAAAGCCTTCAGGTTGCTTCATGTAGATCTCCTCTTCCAGATCCCCGTGAAGAAATTTTGTCTTCACATCCATCTGTTCTACCTCAAAATCAAAAGCAGCAGCAACAGATAAAAGTAATCTAATAGAAGTAACCTTGGCAACAAGAGAAAAAATATCACCAAAATCAATTCCCGACACATGGGAATAACCTTTTGCTACCAACCGAGCTTTGTATTTCTCCACTTTTCCTTCTACATTTGTCTTCTTTTTGAACACACATTTTCTACCAATGGGTTTCCTTCCAGCCAACAACTCCACCAGATCCCAAGCCTCATTTTTGTGCAAAAATTCCATTTCATCAAGCATGGCCTCCTTCTAGAGTTTTCCATCCATGAATCCACTGCTTCCTTCATAGTTCTGGGATCATCAATAGTAACAGACAAATAAAATTTTGAACAGAAAGAAAATGGACTATACCTTTCTGGCTACCTTGTTTCTCGAACTGATCTTCTCACAACCAGAGTTTGTGGCTCTTCATCTTCTGATTCCTCCTCTATTGTAGAGTCTGATTCTTCCTTCTTTAGCTCAAACTCTATCTTCTCAAGTTCCTTTGGTTGGAATTCATGTTTAATAACATCTTTCACCTCTCTAAACACAACAACTCGGCTGTACACAAACTTCCTTGTTACTAGGTTCCAAAGCTTATAACCCTTTAAACCATCCTTATACCCAATAAATATGCACTTTTCAGATTTGCTATCCAACTTGGTTCGTTTCTCCTTTGGAACATGTACATATGCATCACATCTAAATATCCTTAGATGTGAAAGAGAGGGTTTCTTACAAATCCATACCTCTTGTGGAGTCTTATCCTCCTGTTATCACCAAAATAGGACCTTGATAGGCTGCTGATAAGACTATCTCAGTGTAACTATTTCATACCTACTTTTGGCTGAGGCTTAGCCTCCTCAACCTGAGAGGGCTCTCTCAAAGGATTAATGATATTGATAATGGATTAGATGGCTAACTCTTTTAAACAAATGAAGAAGTGTAAGTGGTTGAAACACAATCAATAAAAATTGATTGGGCTTATGGAGTTAGAAAATCTTAGTATGATAACAGTGTCAGCTAAACATGGAAGTCAGGGCATCAAAAGTTCAATATATATCAGTTAACACATAGAGACATGTAGGAAAACACAGTCTATAAATGTATGAAGGAAGTTAGAGCATGTCAATGAGTTCTAAGTATCATACATTCATACTACTGCAAATAAGGAAATAAGGACAAACATAAACAAGCCACCATTGAACTCTTTTTGAATCATGAGAAGTAAAGCCAAAGTCTACATTCATAAAAACATAATCTTCTACAATGGCACAATATGAGTATTTCTCTGAAAATTTCCAACCCCTTGTACATTAGATCTTATTCTATATATAGAGCTCTTTACATAACTAATATTCCTCCTCCATCATGAGGGGAATTTGAACTCATCCTACTATGACACCTATTGATACTTAAAACTAACTATTAAATGCAAATGACAGCTAACTAGCAGTCCTAGAGACCTAATACAACTAGGAGTGTAACTCCTTATTATGATTACAATAACCTTATCTAAGCATTTAAAGTATTCTTTGACAACTTGCAACCTCAAGAAGTCGAATTTGGTGAAGCCTTCCACGTTGTCACCTAACTGCTAATGACAAACCCTAGAAATTAGGGAACATGTTTCCCTGTTTTTAGGTTTAGGATCCTTGAAAATGGCACGTGATACAGAGCCTTTATCTTCTAATCCTTGATTTATTTTGTGAAAATGAATGAATTTTCGTATTCCATGATGTATATAACAAAAACCTCTCTTGGTTTTTTAAAACACTGCTCCAGCTGTCCAAAATCGATCCTTGAAGAACACGTGTAAAATAGGAAATTTTGATTTTTGAAAAACTGCACCTACAACAGTTTCGTAGCGCAAGTTTAACTATAAATTCCTCCCACCTGAGAATGAATTTGAAGAAACTGAAAGAGGTTTTTGTAGTTCAATTTGTTATAAAGAAACACCTCTTTCAGTTTTCAAAATTGAGCTCTCAACTGCTCAAGAACCCTTTAAGAAGTTGACTAGGAAAAGCAGAAAACAAAGTCTTTTGTGTAGGATTTTTCAGTGGTTTCGTAGCGCGCTACAAAACTGCTGTGTCATTTCAAAAACATAGTTTTATGCCAAAATTTGACTTCTTTGAGCTCTATTTACTTTGAAATGGCTTTTCAATATTCCATAAGGCTGCTCAAAAGTGAATAAACTGATACCATTCTTCAAAGTAAACTTCAAAAGGTGATCCACATCAAAACTTTAGGATTTAGTCTTGCTTGCTATGTAGTTTTTTTTAGCTGAGTATGTCCTTTAGGCTGTTCTTCAACTGAACCTTGTCACGCATTTTTCCTAGGCTACGAAATATATAGAAAGGCAAATCCAAAGGCACTGACTTGTTTAAGTTTGAATCAACAAACTCTAGCTTTAAGAATTCCTTACAAGGAGTCATATCAAACTTGAAGTTTTTTAAACAACCTCCTTTGTCCCCTTGGAATTTCAGTGACTGCAGATATAACCTCTAGAGAGATTGGTACTTCAAGCACTCCAACCTTCGAATTTAATCCTATGAAATTGAAAGCAAATTCTTTGGTGACTTGCATGTGACCTCCTTGAAGTTTTTCATAGAATCTCCAACAGCCAACCTGTTTGAAAGCTTGTTCAACTTCACTGTTCTTCAGGTGAACATCTAAACCTACAGGCTCATTCCTTAGACACCTTCCTGACCTATGATCCTTCTTTTCTGTAGACATCTCCATGGAATTCCTGCAAGATGAAAATTGAAAGAGCTTGCACCATCTTAATCTCGATCATTGCCTCGCTTGAAATGAAAAGGGAAGCTACTTCACTTGGACTTCAAAGAATTATGATTAAATTCCTATCAATTTTCTTCTCATACATGAACCCATATGTAATCATAACTGAAAATACTTGGCACCTTTTTTGAAATTTGAGACTTGAGCGTACCAAGACACCTAACGAACCTAATGATAAGAATGAGCAGTTGAATATGATAAGCAAGGTGTATGGACTGACAATTGATGATGTAAGATTAACGGATTCTGATGGATTTGATAGTTGGATGACATTTGACACTTTTTTTCATGAATCCCTGATTCCGTAGCGCGGCCAGTGCAAATTTTGGGTTTTGTGCTACAAAAAAACCTAGACTGGGTTTTGCGCTACGAAAACACCTAGACAGTTTCGTAACACATAAGAACCTTAAAACAAATTTGATACATGGAATCTATGTGAGTTGTGGGATGAGTGATGAATGATAATGGATTGTTGACCTTTATTTAACCATACCACCAAGACTCCTAGGACTTAGACTCTAAAGCAAACATGGAAAAACTAAACCCGGACTAACACCTAACCTTTACAATCAAACTGATGTGAACAATTTAGAAATTTCTTCTTAAGTGATAACACCTCCAATGTTGATGAAGGTGACCTGTCGACCAGGTAAAATGCAATATCCACTACCTCTGCCTAGAATTCCTATCCTAATGCGGCACCACTGAGCATGCTTCTTTCCCTTTCCATCAACGTCTTGTTCATTCTTTTTGCAAATCCTTTTTGTTGAGGTGTATATGGAGTAGTCTTCCGCCATGCTATACCACACTTCTTACAGAATTCTTCAAATTCATTACTGCAAAAATCTCCATCATTATCTGTCCTCAGCACCTTTATCTTCTTCTCTGTCTGGATTTCCACTAGAGCCTTAAATTCTTTAAACCTGTCAAAGACTTCAGATTTCTTTTTAAGGAAATATATCCATGTATTCCTTGAGAAGTTATCTATAAATGATACATAATACATAGACTTACCCAGTGATGGAACCTTCACATGTCCAAACACATCACTATGTACAAGCTCTAATATATGTTTCACCCTCTTAACACCAGAGGGGAAACTCACTGGATTCTGCTTCCCATATACACAATTTTCACAGAAATCAAAATCCAAAGAGCTATTACTCATACCTTCTACCATACCTTTACCATGAAGTATTAGAAGGCCCTTCTCTCCAATATGTCCAAGCCTTTGATGCCACAACATGGTATTTTCTCCAGAGACCACAAGATTTTCTGCTCCACTTTCAGGAACCAAAGAACTGTTGCACCCATCAACAATAGTGCTACCTTGTAGCTTGTACAGAGTTACAATCTGAACTCCCCAAACCAATACCAGTGCTCCCCGAACCATCTTGCAGGTATCCTTCTCGAACACTGTTTTTACACCTGCATCATCCAGCTTTCTAGCAGAAATTAGATTTCTGGCTAATGCAGGAATATGCAGAACACCTGGAAGTGTTCTAACCCTTCCAATTTGCAGCTTCAACTTTACTTTTCCACAACTAATGATTCTAGCCTTCCTGTCATCCCCCAAGAAGAAATCACCACCATCATATTTCTCATACTCACAGAACCACTCTCTATGGGGAGTGAAGTGAAAGGATGTACCTAAGTTAATCAACCATGCCTCATGATCTACATGTGTACTTGAAGAAGCCAAGTACACATCCCCACCTTAATCTGAGGTGATTTTCACCTCTACAGAAGGAGCCTCATCAGATTCCTTTACTTTGTCAGGAGCTTTTGATTTACAGTCCCTTTTGAAGTGGCCTTCCTTTCCACATTTCCATCACACTACCTTTATAGGTTTTCCTAGAGATTTAGATCTCCCTCTAGATTTAGATCTCCCACTCGACGACTTATTTTTGTTTCTATTTTGGGACCGTCCTTGTACACACAAGGCATCACCATTTTGGCTCTCCATATTTTCTGTCTCATCTCCTCTGTCAGCAAGGCTAAGACTATTTCATCAAACTGCAAGGCAGTTGCATTGCTACCTATTGCACTAACTAGGCTATCCCATGAATCTGGTAGAGAACACAAAAAACTGATGCACTTATCTTCATCTGAAATTTTAATTTCAACAGATGCTAAATGACTTACCATAATATTAAATGTGTTTAGATGCTCTGTCACCAAGTCTCCATCTTTCATCCTCAGGTTATATAGCCTTTTCCGTAGGAACAGTTTATTCACTAGAGACTTAGATTGGTACAAAGTCCCTAACTTGTCCCACAAAGCATTTGTTGTAGCTTCCCCTGATACATTCAACAATACTGAATCTAAGACACACAATCGTATTGTGATCTTTGCCTTCTAATCCAACTTCTTCCATTCTTCATCAGACACTCCTTTTGGTTTAGTACCCAGATCTACCATGATCCGTTGATCGTTATCCACCAACAGATCCTCCATCTTGAGTTTCCACAACTCAAAAATATAACCATTAAATTTCTCGATCTCTATCTTTCCACTGCTCGCCATCTTCTTTCACCACCAGAATCGATCTCCTAGATCTCTGACTGAACAAGGTCTACCACAGGCCCGAGCAAAACCCCTCAGCAGCAAAGGTGTCCCCTTGAAGCCAAATATGCTCTAATACCAAATGTAGGTTTTAACCCCGTACATAAATTACTTGCATATGAATTCTAAAAGACAAAAAATAGACAATGCGAGAACATAACACATAAAACACATATACACAGAGATTTCCCCCTGGATCCCAAAACTAGGACTACCAGCTTGATTTTTCATTGTTTTCCTTTCAATGTTACAATACATATTTATACATGCCAAAGCACCCAATACCATGGACCGAAAACCATCGCATCCAAAAACATGGACCGAAAACCATCACGTCCAAAAAACATGTGCGAAAATCCTGCATAAAACCATAGTTGGGTCTGCCCAACCTAACATAGGGTCCAAAACCAAAATTTTCCAAGGTGCTGCCTTGGACCCTATAAAGTGGGGTTACGGGTACACCTCAAACCCCCTGTGACCCCCTCCCCACTCCCCTCACTACACAATCGGTGAAATGAAGGGGGTGGTCCCCCCCCCCTTTCTAACCCCTCAGTTAACTACGTGGTCTAGTCATGGAAAGAATATAACACAACCCAATAGGTTACTCAGTGTAGGAACCAAATATACTTCTGGTATTGGAACTTCATTTTAGTACATGAATATCCTTCTAGTACAAGAACTCTGTTCTAGTGTAGGAACGTTGTTGTGGTGCAAGAACATAGATTCAGTTTAGGAAGGAAAATTTGTAATAGAGACAAATGTGCCTAAAAGTTTAATTATTTCTCTGTCTCTTAATGCACTAATAATCAGTCACAAAATATTTTATTTCTTTCATTTATTTACCATAATTGTTTCTTTTGATTCAAGTTCCTTTTATTAAGTTCTAGTGCAGGAATGAGACTCATTTCGGTACAGGCACATGGTTGCTCTAGTACAAGAATGAGATATATTTAGTAAAGGACTCATATTTATAAGCATAATAGAAGATCATCCTTTATGTTCTTTTTAAAGCACTAGAGTCTTGATTACAGGAACATATTTCATTTTCTAGAATTAATTTCAAATTGATTGCAAGGCATGCTTTAATTTTTTGTCAAAGAACGTGAAAATTATTTTTTTGAGTGAATCCAATTTCTAGAATGGTGTGGTGTCATTGTATTAACTCGTGCAGGTTGTTGAAGTCCTTCTTTGGCATTTCTACTATTGCGCCTCTAATTTTATGAACTCCAGGATTGGAAATTAAATGTTAGGTTTTTTATTATGCCCGACAACAATCGAGAAGAGTTGCACCCATACACCGATGAAATACATCATCACGACGAATTGTAACATTGTTGTTGATAATAGTTGGAAATTCCTTTCCGCTAATATTTATTCTTGCAACATGCACATTTTTTAAATACACAATCACAAAATATTAATGACACAACTTGTAAGCCTTCATCATGCAGACTTTTGCACAACTCAACCTTGTTCTCTGGTGTGTTCATGTTCAACATAATTCATTGAATATCTCATCGAATTCACACAAGTCCATAATAAACGAATGCTACAATAGTTCACGTTCACAACTAGGAATGCCATTTCATGGATCTATTTTCGCAACTCAGATTTGATTATTTGAAACTAGTAAGTGAATAGTGAATTGCTTAGCAGAATCTTCATCTTGGTCATCAGATCCTCTTCCCTTCTCTACATTTCTTCCAAACACCCTTAACAATGCATCTTGAGTAGAAAAAATGGGATTATTCCCATCCACTAATACAACATCATCATCTTCATCATCCCAGTCAATCTTCCTTTTTTTGGTGAACTGAAAATCGTTGAGTACTCTCTCGTCAACCCACCTAAAATATCCTCCAAAACCTTCTTGTTCATGTTGAGTGAAATATGTATCTATGTGATCGCTTATGAAACTCCAAGCATAATGGAGTAACTCTATTTTTTTTATTGTTCTCAATGGTGGTGGTGGAAACTCTAGACATTGTAGACACAGGTCCATGAATTCTTATACGATTTTGTCATACTGATCGGTTGTCTTGCAACACATCAAATAATTTTCATTACTACAACCTCCTTGTTATTCTTATCAATATATGAGAATTAAAGTTGGAATGTGAGTCAAAGTCTAACTACTGACAGATCCTGCAAAAAGTGCTTAGCATGTAACTTGAAAACTACACTATGCATTCCACTTCTAATGAAAGAAAAGTGTCCCTTCCTTACTAGGAGATATATCTCCATGAAATGGGGTTTTAAATGTACATCAAATAGATTTCCAGGAACATTTTCAATAGTATTATTGATGCACACGTCTCGCCATGAGGCTTTGGACTCATCAATCTTAGTGTGTCCAAGCCTACGATAACAAATAATATCCACAACAACATTAGACTAGAATGTTTGACTCTGCTCAACAAGAATTTTACATGCATGTACCACATATTTTAGATCATCACAATTTACATGAAAATTGGAGCATTCAATGCTTTTACAACATTTGTACAGTATTATGAAGACCTTCCGTATTTGGGATCGGTTGTGAACACAAAATGATTATTGACCACCATGTGAATAGTCCCTCCAGTGGTGTATTTAGGAAGAGCACCAAAATCCGGTGTCTCATAGACCACTCCTTAACTAGAAAAGGCTTCCATCTCCAATTATGGTGTATGACACAATCTTCATTAGACACAAGCTTCAAGCCACTATTGAACTCACTAAAAATATGTCTCAATTTCTTCCTAATAAAATTTCCCAAAAAAATTCAACATTCACCTATGCGACATACCTATAATAATGTTCTATTCAACATAGGTGATCACCTCCTCCTTTTTATTATGTAGATGCACAATATTTAGAGTGCACACACTAATTTTTAGTGGTAAATCAAACCAGTTCGGTCATGATTGAATCATCCATTATGTTGACCACTACCACTTTGTAAATGAATTCACATGAAAGATCAATTCACTAAATCTAATATATCTCTATGCTCTTGGAGACAAATTCAAAACCACCTTA
This sequence comes from Pinus taeda, assembly GCA_000404065.3. Classification (NCBI taxonomy): domain Eukaryota; kingdom Viridiplantae; phylum Streptophyta; class Pinopsida; order Pinales; family Pinaceae; genus Pinus; species Pinus taeda. The sequence goes on from APFE030955348.1 coordinate 50,511, forward strand.
GAATACCAACATCCAGATCAATTCATTTATGGTGAAATGGACCAAAAATATTATTTCAATTCATCCAAGGATAAGATCAATAAAAAAATTGGTTGACTCAACCCATTTTTAACAGGATTCCTTTAAATTATGCACACTACTTTTCTTTATTTCTCAAAAAATAATAATCAATTTCTTGTTTGGCGTAGGCTCTTCGTTATTATGCAGAGAACTCAACCATGAGATTTAAACCTTTGTTTTTGCAGTTGATTCTTAGTTTTTCATAGTCAGACTTAGTTCATTCAAGAAAAAAATACAATAATACTTACACCATTTGATGATGAGGCTTCTTCTTGGAGGATCTCCTCCTTAAGTTTTGAACTTTTGCTTCACGCTCCCCCTAAGGCCAAGCTGGCCTCAATTTTTTTTTTCTCCTTTCTTTTCCAAACTATAGTAGTATGATCCCTTTTTTTTGGTGGCTACTTGTTTGCTAGATTCTTTTGGAGTTCACCTACAAATTACTTTGATGCATGATGGAATAATTCACACCAGGACTTCTTTTTTTCCATCTAGACTCCATGATGGCAATACGAAGTTTACATTCTTTGGCCATATTGCCTAAATTATCATAGAAAAAATCTTATGTGCGCACAAAATGGAGGAAAGGGTTGTCTTTTACAGAGAATACCTTTATTACCAAATTCATTACACAGATAACAATATCCATGAAAGACATTTTTGTACCTAGAGATTGGTGGAGCTACATTCCTTTGACTAAATACTTGAGAGTTATCCACATTCAATTGCTTCTTGTGTTGTGAAATATTTTTTCATTTTTCTTCTACAATTTGTAGCAATGTGTCCAAATTCTTAGCAATTAAAACACTTAAAAATTTTCATACTTATTCTTGTTCTAGTCTCCACCTCTTTATTTTCATGGTGGATGGATTCATTGCTACTGGAAATTTATGCTTTGGGTTTTTCATCCATAGCCACCTTGGATATGATCTCTTGTAAGTCTGCTACAAGTTTTCTATACTTATTGATTTGTTTCTTTAGCTGATTACCAAGCTCCTCTTCAGTATTTCTTGCCTTCTCTTACTATTTTTTCAAATCTAAATTTTCTTCTTTGAAAGAAAATTCTTTCTCCACAAGAATATGTAGCAATTTCTTTAGATCTCTATTCTCTAAAGTGAGTTTCTTAGTTAGCCTTTCTTGAGCTTTATTTTCAGCCTCAAGAGTTAGTAGTTTCTTAAGCTCTTCATCTTCATATCCCTACACTGGAAATACATATTCCTAACCTCTTTAAGAATCAAATTCAAAACATAACCTTAAAATCTTCATCACTAGACTCGCAAGGAAAATTTTTATGACTGAAAATATTGTTGTCCATACCCTTTACCAACAAAAGCAGCGGTTCTTCAAGTTTTGCAACATTCTTGGTCTATTTGCAACTCTTCTTCTTCTAAGATTGTTTCCTCTTGCTCTTAGCCATAATCCCACTATCTTCTCTTAATAAATCAAGCTTCACTAAGAGAACCCCTCTCTGATAATAATTGTTGGAAATGAGATCACTACTAAGAGGGTGGAGTGAATCAATAGTGTTAGGGTCTATTTAATTTTAATTATTTCTAGAAAGGAACCAAATAATTAGCGAGCCAATATAAAATCACAATTAAATGATGTAGAATAATTACATAAACAATGTAAAAACACCATGAAGAATAAATAAGAAACCATGCACATAAAATGACAGAAATGTTTCTAGTGGAAAACCCTCTCCAAAGAAAAAAAACACCAGCTATTGTAATTGCTCAAATCTCTTATTAATATCTAAACACATTTTTACATGGAGTAGCTAGCACCCATGAACTAGAAGACTCGACTCCTACAATAGTGTGTTGACATCCACCAACTGAGAATTACCTACTCACATGACTCTGCAAATAAACATCTATTGGAAGCCTCCACAACCAATGATCTTATTCCAACATCCATTGGACTATCCAACTACCATTGGATTCAGATTTTCCTCTAATCATTATCTACTAGTCTCCACAAGGAGGAAGTCTCTATGCCTCAAAATCTTCCAAACGAACCACATTTCAAAATGTTTCAGACTGGGTTCCCAGAACTGCTCAACATGAGCAACCAAACAACCACTCTGATCTGAAAATAATATTTGATAAAGCAGACAACTCAACATAGCTACATATATGCAATATGATAGATATAACATTGTAGCACAAACTCACACTCACACACCATCAAAACCATAAAATCAATACTCTCACACAATTATTTTCCAAAATATCCTCAATAATTCTACAAGTGAATACCACATACAAATACCATTGTTAACCTAATATGGTGGAAAATTGTACCATGGTAATCTGCAAGTCAATACCTTGGGTAAATACCATGGTTATATCAATACCATGAACACCTGTACCATGTTAATGTCCAAGTCAATACCACAAGTAAATACCATGGTTATGCCAATACCACAGACATGTATACCATGGTAATTTCCAAGCCAATACCATAGGTAGATACCATGGTAATACTGATACCTCTAATGCTAATACCAAGTGCCGACCTAGACCACACAAAAAACCAATACTAAGCTAATTATCTACTCATAATTAGATGTACAATTGCATGCATAAAACATGGAAGACTTGACTGCAACTGCACCCATAATATTACATCTGTGTGGTCAAGGCCCTATAACCGCACACATAAAAATGACTTTTTGCAATTGTTGCATAGTATGGAGAAAAACAAAATCCTTGACACAGAACCTCTACCAACCATATTCCACAACTCTCCCAACACCTAGAAAACTTTGAAAGCATTTGTAATCATCCTTGTAACCTAGTCATCTACCATAGAAACCATCTAGACAAGATCTACACATAAGAAAGCCTGTCACAAACCAAACTACTCCAAAACCATTTACCACACTCATACAAACTAAATCTCCTACAAAACATGTCTAGGTTGACATCAATGCTAACCATCAACCATTGCATCCAACAAAAACATCATCAATGCACCCATAACACAACATCAATGCCAACAAGTTTTTTCCTTAGAAAGATGAACTATATCACTTGGAAAAGATGAATGTTCCTCCACGGGAAAAGAATGAAGGAAAGAGGACTTCAAAATTCAATAAATATGTCCCTTTATGATAAATAAAAGCCCTTGAAATTGACAGAGAAAAAGGTTCCCATCCATGCCGACCAATGTTGGGTAAGAAAAAGCATTCTATATAAACCTTGGTAATATCAACACCTCCTATCCAAACTGAAAGAGAAACTAACACTCCCAAAAATTAAGAAAAATAAGAAAGGAAATGCAAATTAAAAAAAATTGAATGAAAAGCCAAAATTGAAAACTTCAACAAGACGATTTGTAAAAAATCTCAACAAAAGAAAAAGTATGAAAGATGAAGATATGTTTTCTTAAGCTGAGATATTTTTATGTTGCCTTGCAGAGTTTCAATTTATTAGACTTTTATTGAAGAAAAAATTCTAGCTCTAGATAGTAGTTATGACAGAAAGTAAAGCCAAATAAGGAGTTTCTCCCCTTGAAATTTTTCTTGTTTCAAAGTTGATCCTGCATGGAAACATCATAATGATTTTCTAATAAAAATAAGGCTTATGAAATAAACTAGGGGTTTAGAGACTCCCCGATTTACCTAATTTGTAATTGATTGACATTATAACCACTTTTCCAAATCTTCAAATCAAACAAAACTAGGAGATTGAATTCCAAATCCGAGGAAGCGCGGGTGAAAAGTTTTCAAAGTGATTCTCGAAGACCTGAAAGATATCAATTTGTTTCCAAAGTGATAACTCCTTCTTTTGATTGAGATTAAAAGTATGAAGAAGTTGCATTCTATGAGGTTTTCATTTCCAAGATCATCAATTTATTAAATCTAAAATAGTTCGAACATTAAATTAGAAGAATAATGACTCATATTCAAGGGATTAAAAATTATCAAATGATCAGAAATAGAGAATGAAATTGTGCTTCATTATGAATTACAACAACAATTATTCCTCTTGTCACTTTTGATTCTATAACAGACCCAAAGTTTTCATACAATCCCAAAAGATCAATTCAAAATATGAACAAAAGCACCAATGGTTTATATATACATAGGACATGGACTATTGCACGATATTTAAAGTGGAACGATATATAAACAAGAAAATCACAAGAGAATTGGAAACCAGATATAAATTGACTGTAATCCATTATCTTTATGTATTTCATGTTTGCTTTCCAATTTAAGATGTTATTATAGGAGTTCCTCGAAAAGAATAAAGGCTGCACACTGAGAAAAATGGCTAGGATAGTAATATCTAGAATGGAGAGAAAAGGAGAAAAGGGATGGGAATATAAGAGTAAATCGAGGACAAAAATATAAGTGAGCCACTGGTTATGATAGACTAGAAGGTTGGAGCTTGGCAGATAGATAACATTATCTAAAAAGAATCACTTAGGCACTTTAAAAGAAATCTTATTAGAGGCATCCAATTGTAGTAGCCCAGAGAAAGTTATGCCTATATTTTTCACAAAGGTGAATTAGAAATAGTTTCGAGCTCGAGAGGATCAGGCATATCACTAGTGCAAGGAAGTTCCAATCCCAGCTTATGGAATTAAAGTTCTAAGAAGAAATATGAAATGAATTTTTATTAATTAGTTAGGTTTCTAGGCTTGAGGTTAGTAGAAGAGTGAGTGTAAATGTAGTATCTCGGATGGGAATATCCCAAATATAATTAGAATCAAGTTCCAAGTAAACGAGGTGTGAGTTTAGTAGAGAGGAGAGAGAAGTATATGGAGCCTCGATGCCTGGAGGATATTGTAAGTTGGAATTCGAAAAAGGTTACGGTCTTTCGAGTTCATGGGTCATTAAGTGAGAGTGGCAGCCACCACTTAAAGAATAATGTGGCTATAAAGTATATTATAAGAGTGTGTGTGGATTACAAATATGTGATGACATAGAGCCTAAAGCCTACATTCCTTGAAACTTTTAAAATTAAATTTTAAGAAGCTACAGGCTTCTGAGTACTAGGCTAGCGTGAAATATGTGGGAGGATGGAGTAAGGGTAACAAAGGGGCCCAACTATACATGTTACCATGGAATGAAAGCTCAAAATACATTCCATTTGAGATGGCCCTTGGCTCACATGGAAAACAAAGAATGAATGCCCAATTAAAGCACAATAATAAAGACCCATGTGCACACACCATGTAGAATGGATAGTCCTGAAAGCACTTAGTCATCTCAGGATTGTTAAAAAGGGCTCAAACAAAAAGAGAATATAAATGATAAAAAGTGTGATTAAAGGGTTTGATTCAACTTAGTCTCAGTAAATATAAATTCCTTGAAATAACAAAGGCAAATCCATGGGGAGGAGTATTTTTGAAACTGCCACAAGATTCTTTGCGATTTTCCTTTGCTTTAAGGCCATTTAAAATGTAGGAAGTTATAGACCCATGACAAATTTAAACAAGAAGGAGCCAAGTGTTTCATTTCAGCTGCATCAAGAAAAGAAGAAAAATATGATTATCAATTGTCTTGTAGATTTATAAAGAAAAGGATCTATAAAGTAAATCACCTATACAAAGCATAAAGATAGAAATTCTGATGAGAAAATGAATACTTCCTTGAACATTTTGTGAATTGGAAAGGGGAATCTGCTTGCTTTATTCTAAAGCTAATTAATTTACTCACAAAATCAAGTCTTCAAATCAAGCCAATGAAAACCTGGAAAAGAAGTACAAAAGAAATAAGAAATAAAATATGACTAAATAGGAAAACAAAAGCTAGAATGAAAACTAACAACAAGTGAAGATGAACACGTGTATGCATACCTTGAGGAATTTGATTACATATTTTCCTTATGGAGTTTAACATTCTCCTATACATTTTCTTTAGAATTTACAAATGTTCAAAATCATCTATTTACTCAATTTAAATTAAATTCTAAGTAATGAGCTATTAGATTGCATTCATTTTTACATTGAGTGACAAGGGTAGTAAAAGTCATGATTTAGAAATGTGTGTGAATCGAAAGTGCTTAGTTGTAGCAATTCTTTGGAACCTCACTAGTCATGTTTTTCTTTGCAAATATCAATTTTAACAATTTGATGAAGCTTTGTGAAGAATGATAATCAAGCGCATCACAAGTGTATATGATCTGAAGATATTATATGATTGATGTTCTCTAAGCCATTGTTTTCCAGGAAATGAAGGGGAATACCAAAGGAAAGAATTGGGCTCATTACTTGCTTATTGAAAATCTTCAATATTGAAACAAATACAAATAGAAAAGAAATATAAATTTAAACTAATATAACTCCTAATCCTAACCGAAAGGGCAGATTAAATCTAGGTGAAGTTGTACTTCCAATGTAACTATTCAAGCATCTTAATTTCTACATAAATGTACACATCAAACATCAGTAACAAAATTATGAATATAGTTAAACCAACAAGAATAAACCTAAATGCAATATGTACATCTATTGTTAATATATCTACATAAAGAAGTTTATTTACAAATGTTTTCCTTAATAAAGTTTTCTCTAACCCAATCTCTATCCGATCATAAAAATATGGATGAATATTTGATAGAGAATGGAAAAGATAAATGAAAGAGAGGTCATAAGACAAACTATTAGCAATCTTCTATGTAAATGAACTTTCCAAATAACTCTCAAATGGATCAATGAAGTGTGGATGGAAATTTAATGAATCCATAATAAGATATTTAATTGGGTTAGATGGATAGTCATATTGTGAAGGTAGGCTCATGAGTGCCAATTTTTATTGGCAATGCCTTTGAGAAGAAAGAGACAATTGATATGACATGAACATTAGATGGAATTGGAATAGTAGAATATCTCGAAGTTCATGACTAATATTATGAATTTCATCTCCACACCCTTGTTGTAATGGATTTTGCAAGTGAACAATACTTGATTTTTCAATATGCCAACATAAGATATCTAAGAATTGAAAAATGAAAGAAGAAAATAAATCTGAAAATAACCATAACAAATGAAGAAAAAGATAGCAAAATCAAATCATTATTTATACTAGCGCTACAATTAATGTTACAACATAATTAGGACTTTTTTGAAATAATTTCCTTTCCACAATAGTTAGCTAATATAATACAATTGAAATTATTACTGGCATATACTTGTGGAAGATAAAAAGTTTGAAGAATATGAACATGAATGAGAACTTGATCATCATAGGAATCATAAATTGGGATGGATTCATGAACATTGAAATCAACAGAATAATTAAATATTTGAAAATGAGAATTTATTGGAACAATTTATAAATTGAGGTTTTCTTCATTTTCAAATATGGCTTGACTTTGAACACGAGGATTTAATGAAGGGTAAGATAAATCAATTTCTTCTATGTCTAATTAATCATTACAAATGACTTCAAAATGTTCATTATCATTCTCTTCCTTCTCGTAAGATGCACTAGAACAAGAAGAATGATTGAGCATGCTTTCAATATTGTTGAAAGAGTGATCATTGTATGTCTCTTTGTCTTGATAAAAACTAATTGGTAATTCACTTATGTCAACTCCTATGTTCTCTACAATAAAATTAATGTAAAGAGGAAATGAATTTCTATTATCAAAAAAATCAAAATAAAGAGAGTAATGAGAATTAGAAAAAATGAACCTGGAAATTTCTCTGCATGTAGATTATTGTACGTTTTCTCCAATGAAAATTTCAGATTCACAAGCATTCATTTGGTTGATCACTCTTTCCTAGAGGTTGATGTATAGTTAACTCAAGTTTTGTATTTGATCAACATGGGAAAATTCAGAATTTTTGTGATAAAATGCACCTTATTGGAATCTTCAATTTGTGTTTATACTTGCTAAGTTTTTTATTTTATTTCTTGTAGATTTTAAAATTTATTGGCAATTGAATCTTCAAGCAAGTTGTCCATATCTTCTTAAAGTTGAATGTTCGATTCTTCCAAGCTTTGTGATTGTGAATTATTAACATGAGAGAGAGAATCATGGTCTTCATTGACATTGTAGGAAGTATATACCAACTATACGAATTTATCATACATGGCTAATACAATTTCATCATGATTGTCATGGGCATATTTCGTATGCGAATTTATAGTCATGTTAATAGAAATAGAAGGTGAAATATCAAGCTTGAAGTTGTTTGGTTATATGGATTTGAAATACAAAGAAGGGAAACTAACTCTCTAAACCATCCTATTAATTGAAACTATGGAGGCAAATCTTTAGATTGAAATTGAAAATAAATTAATTTATATACAATACTAAAATCATCCAAATACTCACCATTGAATTGACAAAGTACTTCAAGTTTATCACAAACCTTTTCATAATTGTAATCTTGAAAAAAATACAAGAATGTTTTTACAAACTCATCTGAAGTGTGAATTGAGGCAAATGGTAATGATTTGCACCAGTCTTTAAACTTTGTATTTAATAAGAGCTTTACTACCTTTAGTGGAGTGGTGACAGGTAGAAGTCTAGAGAAAGAACTCCAAAGTGGTCATTTAGAAGGAGGCATTGCAATTAGATACAACTTTGAGAACAAAAAAATACTTAAAAAAACAATTTATTGTTGGCCCTCCTTTTAGTGCCAAAAATGTTGATGTCCAAAAATGACCTCATCAACATTTTGGAAGGCCACTCGGTCACAATCATAAATCATACTCTTATCTGTTAAAATGATGGCTCCGACTAGTTCTATTGGGCCTAGTTACCCCCTCTCTCTTCCTGTTGTGGTATTTCTATTGCTTACCAACAAGAAGAGAGATATGAAATCTGCTCCCTTGTAGAGCTCTTAAAAGAAAGTGACCATTAAGCTAAAATAAGGGCTCAACCAAGACACATATGCAATTGTTCATGCATAAAGAGACTTCTACAATTATGATTAATTAATTTAACGCTAACTCTAAATCTATAAGTAATACAGAAAAATAAAGGAAACTAATCTAACTTGATACTTAGGAGATATCATTGAAATACCAAGTGCATGGATTTAATTAATATGGGGATTTTAACATGTTTTTAATAATGAATATCATATTGCACAAAAAAAAAAAAAAAAAAACTAGGAAATAGTTCAATTAATTCTAATGGCAGTTAAATCAATTTTAGATAACGATTTTCTCAGTAAATAGTTACTCAAAAACTTGATTGAAGCACATGAGAAAAGTAAATATTGATGGCAAATCCATCAAACTAATAGATAAGATAAATTATCTATAAGAAAACCACACTCATATTTAACAAAAGTGCACAATATAAGTAATTTACACAAATATGCTATCAAAAAGATGAAATTTTCATTACAAATAAAATTACTTAAATACAAATTGGTAAAAATAGATCCCTTTACTCTATTTCCAAATGTATCTCCAATAATCTCCTCAAAATGATAAGCTCTACTAGTAGAAAGAAGAATTACAAAAGTGCAAGTTCTACCTCATTACCAAAGATTGAATTCTGAAAAGAAATCCCCCAATATCCTTAGCTCTGAGATTTTTCTCTTCACCGAAAACTACAATCCCTTTACAAAAGTGATGAGAATATTAAATTTGTAGCAAAGAGAAATCTCCTCCTCCTCTCAAAACTAATATTTATAATTTACAAGAAAAAATCCAAAATTGGAGAGTTGTTGGAAGTAGTTCATATCTATCAAATTTATCAAATTTGAATTTGTCATTCTTATTATCTTCCTTTGTTGGTGTAATATCATTGCTCCATGATATCTCAACATCATCTCTCCAACAGACCTCCTATCAAAACCAATCAAAATTGAAATTGAAATCAATAAATTTGCACATCAATTTGAAAATACAAAATTGGGAGAATAAATTTCTCCAACCAAAATCTAATCAAATAAATAAAATACAAGAAACTTTTGCTTCCCATTGATCCCTGTAATCATTTATTTGGCCCAAAAGGAGAGATTCAAATGAATTTTCCATAGCCAATAGTTTCAACCAGCTAAATTTTCCAAAACAAATTTAGAAATTATTTTTTTGATGTATATTTGGAGCTCCATTTTTTGATAATTTTTAGTCATATTTAATGACTAAATCTAATCATACAACTACTCTCAAAATATTCTCCATTATTTTATCTTCCAACAGTCATCTTGGGCCTCATTTTGGACAAATAAAGTTCAAGATAGAGTCTTCCAAAGTTGAGGTGTCACTAGAAATTAACATTACTCAACAAAACTTAATATTTTATTAATATATACAAATTAAATTATACATCTAAATTTAAATTTAATAAATATTTAAAATAATTAGAAAACAGAAAACAAGCATGCTTTAAAGGTTAATGGGATGTGAATCTCATTGGTAAGAGCGCAGAGGGAAATGAGAAGAGGAGGAGGGATGGGCCAGATGCCCGTAGCCTTGTAAGGGATAGGAGGGGGGGTGGAGCGAGGCTTAATGTGGAGGTGGTCCTGACATATTCTCTTTTAATAAGAACCTTTGTTACATGAGAAAACTTGGGTGCTCGAAGGCCTGTAAGGTTTTAAGAATTGGTATTTGAATTGTGTTTTGGGCTCAGTAAGCCTTTTTTTTCTAAATAAATGATTTTGTTATATAATATTTTATTATAAGGTTTTAATACATGTGAACATTAATTCTTGAATCCTAATGGTTTTGATGAGCTACTTAACTAATATTTAATTAAAAAAAACAAAAAAAATAATACTTACATATTAATTAAATACAATATAATTAACTTAGGAAATTAAATAAATTAATTAAATTTAGTGATTACAGATTTATTAACCTAATTAAGTTAATTAATTAAATTAGCTTAAATAATTATATTTACATATTTGAAAATTAATTAAATTTACAAATAAAAGTATAATATAATTTATATACTTTTAAGTTTAAGTGGTGAAAATCATTGAAACTTTGAATAAGCGTCAATTTCAAACCGTAAATCCAAACACAAGAAATTTAGAGGCATTGAAAAGATGGTAAGAAGCTGCACATAATGAAGCAATCTAAGCGAAAAACCAAGAAAAATTTAAATCCCACAAAATAAACTGAATGAAAGAAGTAAATGAGAGATATGACCAAAATTTAAATAGATGGTCCCCATCATTATTGTGAAGATAAAAATGTAAAAATGTGGGGGAGGGGGGAGAGACAGTTTGCTTTGCCACAACAAGCTTTGATAATCATATAAGCGATAACTAAAATCATTAACACCATATCGCATAAAGGTACACTTCTTTGATTTTGCCTCAAGCTTTGTTTAGTTTTCTTTATTAATGTGGACAAATGCTTCACAACCAAAAATATTTAGAAATGATTAGTTTACCTTCTTACCTAACCATGCCTCCTCTAGAATAGTATCATCCAAGGAACTTGAAGGAATTATGTTTATCTACAAACATATAACCAAAATCGTAAGGGTAATTCTGCATGCAATCTCATACACCTTGCACGTTCTATGATAGTCATGTTCATTCTTTCTAACACACCATTTTCTTGTGGTGTTCCTAGCATTGTCTTCTCTCTAGCAATTCCATCATCTAAATAATAATTATCAAACTCCTTGTTGCGGTGTTATCCTCCATGATCTGGTCTGAGACACTTTAATTTCTTTCTTGTCTCATTCTCAACCAAAGTTTTCCATTTCTTAAAAGTATCAAAGACATAAAATTTATTTAGAATATAATAAATCCAAGTTTTTCTAGTTTCATAATCAATAAAACTAACATAATAACAAGAGCTAATGAGAGATGATATATGAGCAAGTCACCATACATCTATTTGCATAAGCTATAATTTTTCACTCTTTTTTTTTCTTTTCCAATGCTAAGAAATATGACTCTCTTCTATTTCCCATAAACACAATTCTCACATAAATCCAAATCAACATGCTTCAAACATTGCAAAAAAATTCTTGAGTGAAGAATCTTCATCCCCTTCTCACTCACGTGCCCAAGCCTATGATTCCTTAGTGTCATATCTTCTCCGATGGAGATTAAAGCATTATTAGAGCTAGAAATACCATTGCATAGATAAAATGTACCTACCTTATCTCCTTTTTCTATTACGAGAGCTCCTTTAGTGACCTTGCAAGTTTTGTGTGTAAATGTAGTTACACAACCTCACCTCCCAACTTCCATGTTGAAATTAGTTTTTTTTTTTTTGTTATGTATGGGACATGTCTCACCTCCTTTAACAACCATTGGTTTCCATTCTATTGTTTTATAAGTACCTGTTGATGGTGCTAGACCCGCCAACATTCAGGGGATCTCCTTGGTATGAAGTCCCAACTAGACCTCACACCATTTGGTGTAGGAGTCTCATCCAGTATGATGGACCGATTGCCATGTTCTTAAATATATGCCTTAGCTCTTGCTTGTTAGCATGTGAGATTTGTTTTCTTTATCTTTGAACAAGAGGTTCGCGTGCCTGGTGAGTGCTTAGTGTCGTTTGTGTCAAAGTTCTTTCACTATAGAGGGAGAGGGTGGAAGTGAGTCTCAGGTTGAGAGGGAATAGTCCCAACTCTGGTAGAGACACACAACACAACAAAACATGCGTAGCTTCTAGTCGACTATTCCACACTGATGTGGCAGTCAAAAATACAATGTGAACAGGTAGCACGTACAACACCCATCGAAATAGTCCACACAAGTGCGATAGGCATTATAACAAGTTTACAAGAATGAATGTGTCAAGTGTCCGACAAGATAACCCACACAAGCGAGACATTGTTAGCAACTGATAGAACACATTTCCAATAGCATTTGTACTACAACAATCGAAATATTTCAACTGTCTTAATATAGGTTAAAGCAACATGCATTACCAGTGTCAAAAGAATAGTCTTACAAATGAATACAATACATGTGTGAAAACGTGTTGGCTTGTTAACAAGCTTCTGAATTAAGATAAATTTCCAAGACACGTTCGTACACCATTACATCACTAACCATGATAGCAAGGTGTTGGAGCCACTGCTCATTCCTTAAAGAAAATATTACAAACTCTCAAGGCTATGCGGGAGAAGCCAAGGTGAAAAGTATTTTGCATGTACAAATGAGGGGTATATATAGCCAAGGGTGAAATTGACCCTTGTGACTCTTCAAATTCCCTCATGACTGTTTGAATTACATGACTCTTCAACTTTACATGACTCTTCAGATTTACATGTGGGTCTCTTGGACTTCCACATTACACTACATTGATTATAACAATATGGCTCATAGTAGTGATGTGGTCGAGATGGCTCATGACATGACTCAACACGAAAGAGCTGGTATGTTCATGCTAGTGGTGGTGTGAATGTCGATTTTTAGTGCTATTGAGAGATGGATGTGCTCTTGGTGTGTCATAGCTTCACCTTCGCATGGAAAGGTGTGCGAAGTCTATGATGGTCTTGGTGTTCGCTTGATGTTGCATGTGCACATCTCTCCTTCACTTGTACTTTGAATACTCCATGTGTTCGTTCATTCATGAACAAGTCTCCTTGCATGTGCTCCTTGTTCGTCCCATTCACCGTCGCACCATGTCTCATCCATGTACTTGTATCTGCAATCACTCATGATGAAACGACATCAAATCTAGAAATATCCTAGTCTATCGTGATGCATTGTTTTTACTTTCAGATGCAGGTGATCAGGAGAGAGGACAATGCTCTGAAATTGCGCAGAGCACATTTCAGGCCGAGATGTGGGCTCGGAGCATTGTCCATGAAAATTGTGTAGAGTTCACTAGGAGGCTGAGATGGGCAGTCCGGATCAATAGTGACTGTCTGCGGGAACTGGTTGGTTGGGGGGTAGATTTGTATAATTGTTTCAGGGAGACAGTGCAGGCAGCAGAGGGATACTGGCAGTGAAAACTAAACAATTTCTCTGGTGAGCTGGTAGCAGGCTACGGGAGGCTACTGGCAAAAATTGCACAATTTTTCTTTGGAGCTGGTAGTGAGCTACGAGAGGTTGTTAGAAAATTTTTTTTCCAAAGCTGGCCTGTTGGACATCCTTGCATAGGTTTTGATCTGAGAGAGATGCTCGGCAGTTGGGAGACTTCTCATGGAAATTGCGTAGTTTTCAGGTGGAGCAGCAGGGTGTCTGACAGAGTGATTGGTTGGAAAAACTGTGTATTTTTTTATGGCAGTGTAATGATAGGCACGAGTGTCTATCCGGCATGTCTATGTAGTTTCTCCAGTCAACAAAATTGGTAGCTTCTGCAGAATATTTTGGAGGAGTGAGTCCCAGGGTCATTATGTGGTCAAACTCTCTGGTTGACCATCTGGAGGCTTGATGGTGTTTCTTGCAGGCAACACAGATTAAGATGGCTTGCTGAGAAACTTTTGCGATGTTCTCGTGATAGTCATTCGGGTTGAATCTAGGATTTCATAGTGTAGAGTGCCTAGGAAGCAGCCTCAAGCTTTGCGTGATTCTCGGCAGTAGTATATGTCCACTGAGAGCTAAGAATGCATAGTGCATCTCAGCGAAGGTTCAACTATTAGAGGGAGGTATGGTCGACAATGTTTCAGTGAAATGACTAAGTGTGTGAGCGAGTGAACTTATGCATGCATGACCTTGTGAACACACACTCAACATGACTCGATGACAAGACACCTCAAACCATCAAGACAACAACACTTAGTGTGACTGAGCGACGAGTGCAAGAGACAAGCATGACACGTGAGATAGACATTCGGATGACCGTGATGACACTTGCATGATAGTGCTTACAACATCGTGTGTGAGTGTGATAGATGTTTATATAGAACACAACTCAAACACAATCTTCAACATCACCAGAAAAATGTCGCAAGCTTGGCATAGCAATCAACATGTCGAAGATGATAGTTGGTTGAACAAGTGAAAAGGAAGCAAGACATGTAAAAGAAACACATACAATGATATTTCATGTTTGTGCACATGCATGTTACTGAGGACATGATGAAATGACATTAAAAATCTATCCTGCAAACTCAACTAAGAGGTGTACTTTGGAAGGTGTTCTTTACTTACCATACTTACCCTTAATATGATCATGCATCTGACTGAGTTTGCATGTGGTCTTGATCTCTTCCATTACTTGGTTCCTTGGTCCTTTTCCTCAACTCCTTGGAAGTGATTTCAGCATGTCACATTTTCCTGTAGTCCCTGGGAGGTTCATCTACGAAATTTCAATGGACAATGATTGTGTCGAAATGAGGCCTTGGGAAGTCCGTTTGCATAGTTTCTGCATGAAAGATAGACATGGAAGCTTGGACAACACTGCGCAGTTTTGAGGCACAAGATACTGTTGCAGGATGGGGGTCCTAGGAGGACACCTCTACGCAACTTTTGAGTGCAGTGTAGCCTAACTTCTCTGAGCATTTTGGAGAGCAGTGCTAGATGGGGTATTTGCAAGCTGTGGGATTTCAATGGGAAAGGGAGGTTGGTGTCTCTGCGCACTGTTGGGTTTTAGCAAGCAAGGGAGGAAGCTTGATGGTTGCAGAAGCAAAGTGCGTAGTTTCGAGAATCCAGATGAGGTTAGGTTTCTCAGGAAAATGGCTAAGTGTGAGATCAATGAAACATATGTAAACATTTGTAGGACTTGACTGTGATCATACACAGACACTTAGTGACACAACCTAGACCATCCAAAATTCATAAGACGTACTTCGCTTTATGCAACAACCTTTTTGACAAGAGTGTGTGAAGTGAGTGTGAAACATGTCTATGTGATGACAACCACTCATACACATAAAATTCCCTTGAAGAAAGACAACATTACCTTTGCATGAAAAACAAAAAACCTATGCCTTATAATGATACATGCTGCATAAAGATGAGAACACAAAGAACTCTTAGGATCAAGGAGGGGAGCTTGAAATCATCAACTTACCAACAAGTGACCAAGTATGATCAATTGCAGGATCTAAGGTAGGCTCCAGAATTTTCATGAGAGCCAAAATTTTGGAGGGTGGTTGTAGCTGCTACATCACTTGGCAACATACTGGTAGAAATCTAGCTCTCTGTATGGATCTTGTTTCATGAAAAGCAAGTCTAACCCTTCCAAAATTATTGTTTGATTCTTTGATTATCTTGGTTTCCACACTAACTTAGTTGAAAGATATAGTCCCTACCATTCTCTTGATCGGTCATCACCCATCCAAGCCAAGACAACCCAGTTGTTTTGATTAGGGATGAGGGCTATATTGGTGCACAAGTAATATGACAATCAAAGTTTAAGTTTCATCTCTTGTGTTGCTTTGCTTCCAGCAGGCCTGGATAGTACCCCGATAGAGTCAAGCAGGAACACAAGCATCGCTCCGTTTCCAACAAGCTTGGTTAGTACCTCTACTGAGTTTCTTGCATCACCTCCCTACACAAGAAGCCTTTCTCTTCTTTCATCTTATTCATTTTTCACTTTTTTATGTTTTTTCAAAGAACTATGCATAGGCACTTATTTATTTCAGAGGTGGAAGAGGGATCCTAACTTATTGAGAGCAGAAGAGGTTGTTCCTTCAGAGAAGTATGTTATCTATACCTTTGAAATACTTGTTAATTTTTTCCCGCTCACCTTACTTTACTTGACTCAGCTGACAAGAGTTAACCCAAAACAACCGCCTAGAGTAGGTGGTACTAGTTAGAGCGCAAGCGTTGTGTTTTCACCAAGACTCACTCTAAACAAAATGTATTTTCCATCAAGGCATCATTGATTGAAGACAACATGTTTTTCATAAAGAGAGAGGAAAATAGATAACTAGATGTTGATAGATGTACGAGTCCTCTTAGATTTGATCAATTTGTCTCGAGAGCCAAACATGGTTTCACGAGAGGATAACTACCGGTACAAGCAAGAAAATAAAACAGAAGCAAAAAGTAGAAGTAAAGTGAAAGAAAAACAAGTAAGAAAAGAAAGAAAGAAAGCAAACCAAACCAAGTAAGAAAGCAAAAAAACATGCAAACCAAAAAGAAAAGCAAAGAAAGAAGCAAAGACTGCTCCTACTCCAATGCTAAATAGTGCATGGGCCTACTAACGTGAAGTGATATTTCCAATGCAGCCACCAGCGCATTGGCTGGCCCATGTTGGTGAAGGCATGGTTAATAAGAAAGATATGCATGTAAACTAGAAAACAACAAAGATAGATCAACGAAAACCAACACGCTCCGAGTTCTAAAAATTCCACAGAATAGAAAAGAGAGAATACACAAAACAAACATTCTGTAGATGTACCATCATTTTATGGTGCACTGTGTGCAGATGATAAACATGCACACTCTTTGGATTGTGACATATGAGCGAACATGAGAAAGACCAACAACTTATGCTTTGCAAGTGTGCTCGTTGTGTAAAATTCCTCCAAAACTTGAGCGATTGGATTGTGTGATTTGAGTGGAGGAAGAAGAATATGGGTGCTTGGTTGACCTTTAATGCAAATCATAGAGTGATGAGGAGCCTTGGGTGTTTCAAAAAGATTATGATCGGAAGTGGAACTAACTTTAGGACAATGAGGGCCTCCCATAACCATCAGCCTAGGCTGAATTGCCTCAATAGCCTGTGGGGTTTCCACTCCGTCAATAGGTAGATCATCAGAGATCAATGGCCTAGACATATTAATAGTGAGTGAATCAACATCATGATCAAATGAAGAAGTACAGAGATCACGACAAATGCAATTGGAAAATTCGGGATGTTCATCGGCATCGTCATGATTTGATGAATCGGGTAGAGGGGTAGATGAGAAGAAAAGATGTTCACCCTTTGTGTTTTCAGAAATGATAGATGACAAATGGGATGGATTTTTAGAGGAAGATGTTTCCTCTCTAGAATGTAATGACAGGCTGACATTTGATGTGTCCTGTAAATGATCGAAAGTAGAAACATCCAGAAATGAGTTTTCACAGGGACAATCAAAAGTTGCAAAATCACAAGGGATGTCAGGATAGAGCAGATGAGGCGTGGATGGAAGGGAGTCATCCTTCACTTCATTTTCTTCTTTAGTTTCTTACACACACTCATCATGCATGATAGTTTAGGTTGGTTGCATAACACCAACTCTGTTGACAACTTGATCCTCGTTCACAACAAGTGTGGAGTCTAGAAGGGAAGAACACAAGACAATACAATCTAGAGGATCAACAGAATGTGGGGACGAAGGTTAGGGTAACAAGTCCATATGAAAACTAGTAGGCTTGCAAACCAAATCTGTGCAGATATAAGGAGAAGGTGGGGTAGCAGGATGTGACAGTTCAACATATGTGTGTGCATGTTCTCCCACATCACCCTGCGGGCTTAGAGGTGTTTGATGAGATGAAGGTAGATAGTCACTTGCGACAACAACTGGGTCCACTTGTGATTGCACAACTCCATCACCAAAGCATGTTGGGAGGGGCTCAAATGATTCTAAGAGTTGTGGATTTTCAGAGATTTAAAGAAGATTGTTAAATATTCCATTGAGGAATTCCCAATCAATTTCATCTTCAGGAAATTGATATGCAATATTACGAAAGCGCATGTAAAATTGTTCAATGGATTCATCAAGTGCTTTCCGTAATTCAAAATTTCTTCATTGAGTGCTTTACGGTCAAAATTATTGAAAGCACAGTCTATCTTTGCAATTAGATGATGGAAAAAATGAATATATTTTTAGGGTAGCGTGGCATACCAATGCAATGGGTGCCCTCAAAGCGTGTATATGAACAACACGCAGGTCATGTAATATTAAAAGATTCCATGCCTTTCACTGGAGCTTACAATGCCAACTGTGTGTCTAACAAAGGCTACTTGGCCACCACCATCGTATGTTTTATGTGACAAGTTATTCCAGAGCTCTTCTGAGATTTCAAAGTCACTTCCATAAGACATACACTTTGGAAGAGAAATTATGTGTTTATTCATGATGAGTATGCGAAGATTCAAAATAGATTATGAGGACTTAGCTTGTCATCTGGCCCTCCTTCTAGCACCAGAAACGTTGACGGTGTTGGACCTGCCAACATTCAGGGGATCTCCCTGGTTTGAAGTCCCAACTAGACCTCACATTGTTTGGTGTAGGATTCCCATCCAGTACAAAGCCCAGTTCCCATCATCTTAAAGATATGTCTTAGCTCTTGCTTGTTAGCACGTGAGAGTGGTTTTCTTTGTCTTCAAACAACGAGGTTCGCATGCCTGGTGAGTGCATAGTGTTGTTTGTGTCAAAGTTCTTTCACTATAGAGGGAGAGGGCAGAAGTGAGTCTGAGGTTGAGAGGGAATAGTCCCAACTCTACTAGAGAAACACAACAAAATAGGACATGCGCTAGTTCAGGTGGAGTCATCCACATAGATGCAATAGTCACAAACATAAGGTGAATAGATAACACGTACAACACCCAGCAGAATAGTCCACACGAGTGAGACAGGCGTTATAACAAGTTTACAAGAATGAGTTTGTCGAGTGTTTGGCGGGATAGCCCACCCGGGTGAGACAATGTTAACAACTAATATAATGCATTTCCATTAGAAAATGTACTAAAACAATCGAAATAGTTCACCTTTCTTAATACAGGTTAAAGAAATGCCCTACAAGCATCCAAAAAAAAGTCTTACAAATGAATACAATACATGTGTAAAAACGTGTTGGCCTATTAACAGGCTTTTGAATTAAGAGAAAGTTCCAACATACATCCATACACAATTACATCACTAACCCCAATAGCGTGGTGTTGGATCCACTGCTCGCTCCTCAAAGAAAATATTACAGACTCTCAAGGCTATGTGGGAGGAGCCAAGGTGAAAAGTCTTTTGCTTGTACAAATGAGGGGTATATATAGCCAAGGGTGAAACTGACCCTTGTGGCTGTTCAACTTCCCTTGTGACTGTTTGAATTACATGACTCTTCAACTTTACACAACTCTTCAGATTTAGATGTGGGTCTCTTGGAATTCCATGTCACATTACATTGATTACAATAGTATGGGCCATAGTAGTGATGTGGTCGAGATGACTCATGACATGACTCGGCACGATAGAGTTGGTATGTTCATCCTGGTGGTGGTGTGCATGTCGAGTTGCACTCGACACGATAGCATTGGTATGTTCATCTTGGTGGTGGTGTGCATGTCGAGTTGCAGTGCTACTGAGAGATGGATGTGCTCTTGGTGTATCATAGATTCACCTCTGCATGGCAAGGCGTTCAGAGTCTTCAATGGTCTTGGTGTTCGCTTGATGTTGCATGTGCACGTCTCTCCTTCACTTGTACTTTACATGCTCCATGTGTTCGTCTATTCGTGAACAATTCTCCTTGCATGCACTCCTTGTCCATCTTGTTCATCGTTGCACCATGTCTCATTCATGTACCTGTATCTGCAATCACTCATGACAATACGACATCAAATCCAAAAATCTCCTAGTCTATCATGATCTTCAAATTCCCATTACCTCACACACACTACACTTCCATTTTACATTCAATTGAGATGAATAACTCACCAAGTCACCTAATACCATATATGGGAACATGAACAAAAGGATGGCTTAACAAAAATCTTTAATTAGTTTCCACCAATTAAAGAGATCTAAAGCTTGTTGATAATAAAGACACATAAACATAACATAATATAAATTACAACTTAGATAAGAATCCTAGAAATCTATCATCTACAGATTTTGAACTACTTCCTAAGAAGGGGGCTCTTCCTTCTTGAAAACAAGACTACTTAGAGATCAATAATCTATTAACACTAGATTTGAATAACAATAATGAGAAAAACATTATTATATTAAAGAAAATACTTTACATACTCATGTATATCTTGTACATCATGTAGAATTTCCCACTGGAGATGAACAATTTATGCAATATACTAAAGAAAAATACAAGATCTAATTCTACAACAAACTTGCAAAAGCTTAATTGAATATGAGCAAGATCAAATAGAACACATATAACTGAGAATGAGAAATCAATTACACATGAAAATAGAAGAATAACCCGGGGAAAGTCTCAACCTAAAACCCCAATCTCTATATTATCATACAAGTGGAAATATGTTCAGATTGCAAAAAGAATCAGCTCACAAGCTATCATGCTCTCTCTACAATCAAAAAATATGGCTCACTGACTAAATAGACACGACATATGCCTTTCCTCAGCCCTCCAAGCCTCCTATTTCCTTGCGTAGTTTTCCTTGGGGTCCAATGATGCCACCTGTATGAATTGGCCTCATCACACACTCACTAAATTGAAGAAGTAATTGCGCAATCTCCAAGGAATGAATTCCTTCTCGATGCAAGAGATATTCTCCATGGAATATTCCTGCAACTGATAGTACATTGTCCCATCATCTGATCTCAACTGGGTCTCTGTCTGAACTGACATGCATGAGTTATTTATGAGAGAAAATTTAGTTATCTGAAGTGCAGTAGTTACATACATGCATGCATTAACTAACTAAACTCACAATTAGTTCAACAAACTATTTGAACTAATCTAACTGGACTTAACTTAGTTAACTGAGCTAACTAGTTACAACTCAAATTACAACTCATCCTTATCTCTTTAACTAAGGGATAAATTCCTCAATTAATGGGATAATTGTTGCATGTCCCCACATAGACTTCATGTTTGATTTTCTACAACTAATTAACTCAAGATGAATTAATTAATTATTTTACAAATGGCTGCTAAGATCAAATTCGAATTTTACTTCTCAATTTTAGTTCAGGGACTAACTAAAATTGGAATCTAACCTGAAATTTTATTTATAGCAACACTATTTTTAGCACATACATTTTTCGTTCCTTGTTGCTATGTCCAACACTGGTACCCGAACTGTTATTTATAGCAGTGCTATTTTTAGCACTTCTATTTTTAGCATTTTTGGTTTCCATTTTCAACACTCCCTCTCAACAAGAAAGGAATTCAACTCGAACCCAATCCTAAACCTTTGGAATGTTCTACATGCAACACTTCTTCCAGGTGTTACTGCTCCAGCAACTCTAGAAACAAGAAATCTCCCAACTGACCTC
>APFE030955348.1:72558-94240 GCA_000404065.3 Pinus taeda
ACAACTAATTAACTCAAGATGAATTAATTAATTATTTTACAAACAACTGCTAAGATCAAATTTGAATTTTACTTCTCTATTTTAGTTCAGGGACTAACTAAAATAGGAAGGTATCTCGAAATGTTATTTATGGCAGTTCTATTTTTAGCACTTCTATATTTAGCATTTTTTGTTGCTATTTTCAACACTCCCTCTCAACAAGAAAGGGATTATCAATCACCCCAATCCTCTCTCTGTGGAACTCGAACTTTCATTTTGACAATGCCTTAGTCAAAATATCTGCATCTTGTTCCTTGTTTGAAACATATAGCAACAACATGATCCTCTTGACCACACAATCTCGAAGATGATGATACTAGATATCAACGTGCTTGGACCTATCATGAAATAAGTGCAACTGATCTCTGTTTTTTGCTGTACCAGGAAACTGCAGTTGAACCAAGGTTGAAGATTCCTCCAGAAGTGCTCTTTTGGTCTGATGGACTCCCTGCCCAATCCGCGTCTGTGAAGCCCTAAAGCTTCACTCCCTCTATCCATTTGTACCACAATGCAAACTGATATGTGCCTCTGAGGTATCTTAGCACATGCTTCGCTACCTTCCAAAACATCTTGGTAGGCTGAACCATAGCTTGACTCAGTTGGTTCACCACAAAGCATAAGTCTGGTTGTGTGTTCACCAGATACATAAGTGAACTCATAACCTGTCGATAAACAGTAGAAGCTACTACCTCACCTAAAGTAGTATCATCCTTCCTCTAGTTCCCAGCTGGAGGAGTCTGCATGGACTTGCAATTCTCCATGTGAAAGTGCCCGAGTATCTCATTAGCATACTTGCCTTGAGACACAAATACTTCACCATCTTTCTGCCACCTCCTTGCCTAGAAAGTAGGGCATAAGACCCATGTATTTCATTTCAAACTCTCTTGCAAGGTCCTCCTTGCAAGACGGGATCAATTGATCATCACTTGTTAAAATCAGATCATCGACATAAAGAATAATGATCAATGGCTTACCTTCTACCATGATGTGGTAAAGGTTCACATCTGCTTCACTCTTGGTGAAGCCCAACCCAGTGAAATAACTGTCGATCTTGGTGTGCCAAGCATGAGGTGCTTGCTTTAGCCCATGAAAATCCCTCTTGAGTCGGCACACATGTGACTCATGATCGAAGGTCTTGAAACCCTTTGGCTACTCAATGTACACCTCCTCCTCAATCTTCCCATTGAGGAATGTTGGCTTCACATCCATTTGATGGATCTTCCAACCCATCTGAGCTCATAGTGCCAACATTGATCTGATAGATGAGTACCTTGCTACAGGAGCAAAGGTCTCATCGTAGTCAATCCCCTTGACCTGTGAGAAACCACGGGAAACAAACCTTGCCTTATGTTTCTCAAGACTGCCATCATCTACCTACTTTACCTTGTAAAGCCATCTAGAACTAACCACTGACTCGTACTAAGGTCTTGGGACAATATCCACACACTGTTATGAATGATAGTGTCATATTCCTCTACCATTGCATTAACCCAGACTGGTTGTTGGACTGCCTCCTTGAATGAAGAAGGTTCAGACTCTACACACTCCCCAACCAGGGCCATGTACCCAGTGTATTGCTTGGGCGACCTCTTCTATCTGCACTAAGAAGCTGGCTGTCCCACATTCTCCCACGCATCCAGCATCAACCTGTTAGCTTCCCTTGAGTGTTTCCGCCCATCTTTGGAAGTCTTAGCATGATTGGATGTCTCCACTCCCGAATCCTCTGCATGTGGCTGCTCTGCATCAATCTGAGACTCCTCCTCCTTAAGAACTAAAAGTTCCTCCTCTACATGCAACTTGAGCTCCCTCTCAAGTGATACTCACATGGCTTTCTACTTGTCAAACTTCAGATCCCTACATACCACACTCCTGTGACTGGTAGGCAGGTACACCCGATAGTTGTGGGGTGTATTAGTGTACCCCACAAGTATTCCCAACTCAACTGTTGGATCTAGCTTCTTTCGGGCATCTTTGGTCACATGAAAGTAAACTGATGATCCAAATATTTGGAAGTGACTCACATCTAGTCGCTTCTCGGAAAAGGCCTCCATAGGTGTCCTCATTCCTAGTATACAGTGTGGGCTTCTGTTATGCAAGTATAATACTGTATGGCATGCCTCATCCCACAAATGCAGTGGTAGGCTTTGGTCATGCAACATCGCTCAAGTTACTCCCAAAATTAATATGTTCTTCCTTTCGGCCACCCCATTTTGTTGTGGGTTATGGGGTGCTGTCAACTCCCGTTTAATTCCTTCTGCAACGTAGAAGTCATTAAACTATTGGGAGACATACTCTCCACCATTTTCGCTACGAAAGGCTTTTATTTTCTTTCCGGATTCTTTCTCTGCCAAGGCTTTAAACTCACAAAACCTCAAGAAGGTTTGATCCTCTTTTGCATAAATTAGATCCAACGTCTACGAGAAAAATCATCAATAAAAATAACATAGTAGCTTTGTTTAGAGGTGGACGTTGTAGAAAACGGTCCACAAACATTTGTGTGAACTCACTCCAGGATTGTTCTAGCTCTACTGTCTTGATCCGGAAAGGAAGATTTTGCATAGTTACCCAAGGTGCAACCTTTGCTTGTATTCGTCTGCTCCAGTGTTTCCTTGGGAAGTCCGGTAGAAATCTGCTGCATGATCTTCAGGGCTCCATGGTGCAAGTGGCCCAATCTTCTATTCCATAGCTCACCGACATCTTGTCTTTGCACCATCTCAGCTTTGGAACTCAATGCAACACAGTTAGCTACCTCCAGCTTGTAGATATTCTTTACTCGAACCCCAATTTGCTTGGTCTGTCCAATGTCGATATGCCTCAAGAATGTCTTTCCTTTACTAAAGACTACATCATAGCCTTCACCTTATAGCATAGCAATGGACACAATATTATTCTTTAGACCTGGTACATACTTTACATTAGTCAGGGTGAGAGGAGCTCCATGCTCCCTCTGAAACACAACTGTGCCTTCACCTAAAACACGGTACTTTCCATCATTTCCCATCTTGATTTGCATCTAGAGATCCTTCTCCTCCAAGGTACTGAAAATATTCTTGTCACCTGACATGTGGAATGAATCTCCACTATCTAGGTACCACACACATCCCACCATGGATGAAACCATGCATGCGATAAGTGAGAAATCCAACTCAAACAGTAAGGCTAGTACTCACCATCAAATCCCTTCGAGGATCTCTTCTTGGATTTCTTATGTGGACAATTCGTAGCATAATGGCCCACTTCATGATAATGAAAGCATTGCACTTTCGATTTGTCAAACTTCTTCCCACCATGGGAAGAACTGGATTTGGGATGGGACACCTTCCCTTTCCCTTTCCTCGCCTTACTCGCTAAGGCTAGATTTTCCTCATCATATTGTTTTGATGAAGATCCATCTCTGGTGCTTCTTCTTATCTCCTCCTACATCAGATCTAACCAAAGTCGTTCCCAATTTGGCAGTTTCTCTCTTCCATTAACTGAGTCTTGGTAGCTATGCCAGCTCTTAGGAAGATTGTGGAGTGCAAGACTCACTATGTCATCATCAGTTGTCATGATCCATACACTTTCAAGCTCATCCCTGCAGGTGGTGAGCTTGTTCAGATATGTAGAGGTCGTGTCGGCCTTTTCACACTTGATTTTCCGAAGCTTGTCTTTCAGCGCCATCTTCCTCTGATTGTTGTTGTTCTAAATAGATCTTTCAATGTTTTCCACATCAAAAATGGTGTCTCCTTCCCATGTAGGCTCCAGACAATGTGGTCTCGAACTCCCTCTAGGAGGATTCTCCTTGCTCTAGCCACACATTTGTTCCATTCCACTAATTTTGTAGCATCAGCTACTACCGTCTTGGGGATTTCTTGATCAATGAAGTCCTTTAGATCATTATCCTCTAATATTGCTTCCATGCGATCCTTCCATACTATATAATTTGAGTTTCCATCGAGGGCATACTTTAGTCTTAAACCGTTGAACGCCATTGGTGAAATTGAGATGTGATAAGAACTCGATTTCTATATTCAAGAACCTCAAACTTTGAAAATCTCCCTTCTTG
This sequence comes from Pinus taeda, assembly GCA_000404065.3. Taxonomy (NCBI): domain Eukaryota; kingdom Viridiplantae; phylum Streptophyta; class Pinopsida; order Pinales; family Pinaceae; genus Pinus; species Pinus taeda. The sequence continues at coordinate 76,643 of APFE030955348.1, forward strand.
TATATTGTTCTTCGCTTTGATCAAATTTTCTCCAATACCATGTAGAATTTCCCACTGTAGATCAATAGATTATGCAATATACTAAAACAAAATATAAGATCTACTTATACAACAAACTGGAGGAAGCTTAATTGAATATGAGCAAGATCAAATAGAACACATATAACTGAGAATGAGAAATCAATCACACATGAACATAGAAGAATAACCCAAGGAAAGCCTTAGCCTAAAACCCCAATCTCTGTATTATCATACAAGTGGAAATATGGTCAGATTACAAAAAGAATCATCTCACAAGCTATATTTCTCTCTCTGCAATCAAATAATATAGCTCACAGACTGAATAGACACAAGATATGTCTTTCCTCAACCCTCCAAGCCTCCTATTTCCTTGCGCAGTTTTCCTTGGGGTCCAATGATGCCACCTGTGTGAATTGGCCTCATCACACACTCACTAAAGTGAATAAGTAACTGTGCAATCTCCAAGGAATGAATTCCTTCTGCATGCAAGAGATATGCTCCATGGAATATTCCTGCAACTGATAGTACATTGTCCCATCATCTGATCTCAACTGGGTCTCTGTCTGAACTGACATGCATGAGTTATTTATGAGAGAATATTCAGTTATCTGAAGTGCAACACTTACATGCAGGCATGCATACATTAACTAACTGGACTTAACTCAGTTAACTGAGCTAAGTAATTACAACTCAAATTACAACTCATCCTTATCTCTTTAACTTAGGGATAAATTCCTCAATTAATGAGATAACTGTTGCATGTCCCCACGTAAACTTCATGTTTGATTTTCTACAACTAAGTAACTCAAGATGAATTAATTAATTATTTTACAAACAACTGCTAAGATCAAATTCAAATTTTACTTCTCTATTTTATTTCAGGGACTAACTAAAATAGAAAGGTATCTTGAAATGCTATTTATGATAATGCTATTTTTAACACTTCTATATTTAGCATTTCTTGTTGCTATTTTCAACACATCCCCCCCTCTTACAAAGTTTTGATACATTATATATAATAAAAAATTCCCCAGTTGGATGAGATTAACTTCCCTAATCTCGTGGATCAAAGAGCGAAATAGTTATAATACATTTATAATCCAGTTTTTACATTCCATTCTCAATAACAAAAGTGTTCTAAGCTACATATGGTTGGTTGTATAAAAGAAGCATGAACTCGTAAGCTCAATGCCAGATCTAGATAAATTCAAATCAGAGGAAAAACTAAGTGCTAATCCCTGTAGATGTGTTTGAGTTGTGCCCTCATGAGTGGATCAATTATGAATCAAAATCCTCATAGATTAAATCCTTTGTCTCGAGATTTGGTTTGTCTCATCTTACTGAACAAAGTCAATATATGATGTCGTAGTTAGGTCAAGATTTCCTTGACTAATGGATTATAGAATTCCCAAACATGACCGGTTCAATCTCATTCATAGGAATGAGATTGAAGAATTCAACTTCTAATGAATTGGTAAAATAAACTAATGATGAGTTTGAAAGATCATTAATATTTGATGCATATAAGGATATACTGCATATAGAGGAATACTTCACCAAATATTTAACCATAATTTCTTGCTTCTTTCTTAGGACCTAGGCACAAGTAAAACAACATACTACCATCTCGGGACACTGCTTTTCAAAACCCATGTGCTTGATTCTCACCATGGAAAATGTACATATGACAAACTATGAAGTTGAAACTAGAACCATATCTGGCTAATAGGAACTCCACTGGGTGAACATGAACTTATCATACACATTGACCATCATTAGTGAAATCTTATATAAACCTTCTTAAAACATTGAAAACAAAGGAAATGTACTAAATAATTAAAGCTTTACATTATAATCCTTAGGGTTAAGATAATCCTCCATAAATGTGCAAAATGATGATGATAATGGTAAGAACTAGGTAAAGACATAAGTAATCATAAGAAAAAAGATGTGTAAACTGTATCAAAATGGAGACCCAAGATCATCTTGCATGTCCTCATGCAAGAAAAAATTCTTATTAGGGTCCAAAATTGATCAATATTGTAGGAGTACATCTTTTTACTAAAGTCATGTTGCACTGAGCAAGATGTTCAAACTCCTTTCTCCCCTATTTCTCACTCATTTAACCCTCCTCTTTAATATCCTATTATGCATGACATATTATTTAGCAAGTTCGATCCAATTCTTGATTATATTTTGCCACTTCGTGCTTTTGACACTCAACTTTTCATTTTTACCTTGCAGGTTAGCACTATATATGTTCTCAACCTCTCATTTTCCTCTTTTATATTCCTATAGAGGACAAGAACTTCTTGTATTTCACCCTTCAACTTTTTGATTGCATTGTCCTTCTTATTCAATACAAAATGATCAATTGGATCCTTTAGATTCTATCTATGAGAAATTATTTCATCTTCTATATGAACATATGAAATTGTGTCCATGGTGTTAGGAGATTCATAATGATTTTCAAGGTAGGAATTCATTTCTTTACGGAAATCATATCATTTAGTTTTGTGAATTATGGTTATCCTCCAACACTTTCTAGAATCATTTAGGAAAGTGAAACAATTGTTCTTGCTTTTTATTTAGACATTTTCTTCCTTTCAATAAGAGTTTTGTATGTATTTATTATATTCAATTTTAAACATTTATTAGAAGCATCTTTAATCTCTAGCAATTTTACATTGATGGTCATATTAAGAGTTGGTAGTTCTATTACTTTTATATGACACCTCCATACAGAGCTTGTTAATTGAAGTACAAAATTTTGTAGTAAAATTAGGATAGAGGTCTTGTGTGTTTTCCTATTTAAATCCATTAAAGATGAGATGAACTTTACTATTGTCAAAAAACAAATATATTTAATTATCAAAATTTTATTTAATTGTACATCCCAAAATTTAGAAGTAGGGTTAAATGTCCATAATCAAAGTCAAATTCATGGTCATTTAAAAGCCAAAAATAAACTATTTATTTGGAAATAAGTATATTGGATATCACATAATTCGTAACGCTATTGTCGAACCTTGTAAATACAAATTATTTAATTAGAAGTTTCAAATTATAGTCTCGACAAATACAAAACTTAACTAAATAAATACAAAACAAATTTTATAAACTAAAAATAGTACTTATCTAGCTATAAAAAAATGTTGAAATTATTGATTAAAAAAATAAAACATAAAAAATAAAATTAGAATTATTGATTAAAAAATATATGTGTTAGTATCATCATATTATTTTTACTTTTAAATTATAAATATCATATTCTAAAGATAATTTTCATTTCATTTATTTTTATTATAGAAAGTAATTTAATTGATGAAAGATAGCATGATATCCTTTGAACCATTAACCTACATAATAATGTATGAAATATCACTATAGAAGAGCCCTTTTGGGTTTTAGCCCTCAAGAAGCCAAGATTCCAAGATGCAGAGATCCCGTGACCTCCATTATAATGCCTCTTTTGTCTGTTTCTTTCCTTCTATGGAGACTGATAGGAGAACCTATCCCTGTTGGACCGTGTCAGGATATGCTTGACATGTTTTCACACCACATGCTCTCCACCTATCCGGTTTTTTGTCTTTAGCTCCTGGTTTTGCTCATGCACTTTCCATTTGTAGCTTCTTCCACACTATTGAAGATTTCCTATCTTTATTCATCCTGATTGGGTCATGGTGGTAGCCAATATTTGCCATTGGGGTGGCACATATTTAAAGGACACGTTCCTCTCCCGTATCCACACTTCGCAGCGTATTATCCATCTGCGTCAATAGTCTGCCACCTAGCTAGCTACATGAAGACCTTTCATATGCCATTCCTTGTCGACGCCCACTATAATGAGGAGATGTTTTGTTTTTCACAGGTTTTCTTCCTCTTCACCCTGCGCGCTTCTATGCAAGGTCAGGGATGCGGTCTTTCTAAACTTCATCGTCTTCGAATCAACCTGCTGATATTTAGCCACCCTTATCTTTCCACCCTTTGTATCCCTAGATTCTGTGGAGGTTTTGGATCGATGCGTTTTTGGTTCTACATGCGTTATTTCTCAGCGGAAATTTGCGTTTCTTAAGGCTTCTACATTTTTTCCAGGTTAGTTTTCCAATGGTTCTTGTATCTTCCATGAACATGCAAATTTAGTGAACATTTGCTTATCGTCAAGTTTTATGATTTCCATATCGCAGCATTCATCTTTTTCTTGGAAAGCTTATGCTCCTCATAGTTATCTGTTAATGGATTTGCCATATGTGGTGAGGGAACTATGTGAGAGAACCACTTGGTATTTGAATTTCTGTGTAATATCAAAACCATATGTGGACTTTAGCTGCAAGATCGGTCACTGGTGGTGCAAATGTAGCTATTTTTTTTTGTTGTTGCATCATATTTCCATGGTATTCTTGAGTATGGTGTATTTTGTCCCTTTGTTACCTCCTTGCAATCATATGAACATATGGTCTTGAATTTTCTTGCGCGTGTTGCATCCTCTAGTTTTTCTGGGAGTCTGGTAGGTTTTTTCAGTAGTCGTCATGGGTGTTTGGCCAACTCTCCTCCCAGAACCCGAGGGGTGGGGGCTCTAGGAAGGTACATGTGTATTTACTAATCTACCTACTTTTGCCGTCACTGTTCATTTCTGGATTATTCCCCATATCTACATTTTGTCTGTCTTTAATTTGGGAACTACTTTGGTCTTTCCAAGGTGTCCTCCCTCATGCAGATTGATTTTGGGATAATCCTACCCTCTTCCCTCAGTCAGACCTACCGTTTCTGTTTTTGAATTTTTGTTAGAAAGTCACATCCTATTGATGTTTCTGTCATTCCCTTGGTCCTTTATAAGAGCTCCTTCTTCTGGTTTTTCTGACCTGGATCTATCTTGAATGCACTGCCATTAATTATGGGTAAGGCATATTGTCAGTTCACATTATATAGTGTCAATATTGGCCTCCCCAAGGTGCTTCCTCTATCCTACTGATAGATTTGAAAATCTTGTCCTTCTCTCATTGTCTTATCGACCTTTCTCGTGGAGTCCTGTACATTCATCCGAGTTACATGTAGATCTTCCCGGCCGAATTGGACACGTTCAACTTAGTGCGGGTTGCCATGGAGGTAGAGGCTCTCCATTATGGCACTATTAAGCCAGTTGACAGGCAATCCACTTTGGCAGAACATCTGATTCCCTAGCCACATAAGCAAGACCTCGGAGTCGACGATCAATTTCGTCCACGACACAAACACAATCATCAACCTGCTAAGATTTCTCCCCCTTTGCCGGCTATTCGCCTGGACGGTATCTCTCTGGCAAATCATATTGTGTGTCTACAATGCCGTGCTCTAATAGGTAAATGGCATTTTTCTGATATGGAAGATGCAAAAATAAGAGTTTGGCTTGGATTTAAATGGTGGTCATTGATAGGATAAATCCCGACTATTGTCCAGTTAATGAAGGATTAGTACAGTTTTTACTTCTTGCAAGTAAAATATCTGGACACCATATGGGTTATTCCATGAGTGCATGGAAAAAACTTTCTAACCCTTCACAAATGGTATATCGATTTCAACTCTTTACGAAATACCCCCCAAAATAATTTGATTTGGGTTAAGCTACCTGCCCTCCCCATTGAGTTCTGGTCAAAGGAATCGCTCTCTCACATTGGAAATGCCCTTGGGAAATTTGTATATGTAGATCCCAAATGCTTAGGCACCAAGGATAAGTGGGTAACATGGATCTTGATTAAAAAATGGTACAAGGGTGGATTTCCCAATCATATTGTTCTTGTTTGGGGTGAATTATCAATTCACCAAAGAATTGACTACTGGGGAGTTCCTTTCCGATGCTCCCTCTGCCACAAAATTGGTCATCTGAGATGGCACTGCCCTCGTCATTCGTATGGGAAGGTAAACAGGAAAAGTTTCCTTGTTGATCCACATGCACATGCCATGAAAAAGGATTTCTATGATGCAGGTGAGGATTGAAATAAGTTTAAAGGATCATCTTCTAAGGCTGAGTTAACATCCCCGATTATATTTAAATGTTTTTCAATTCCTAGAGCCCCTTCATATGATACTTCCTATCGGCGCTCCATGACTCCAAATTATCTAAAATCTGCTCCCTTTACTTTTTTGAGTTCTCTTTCTATAGATAATTTTGCTATTCCGGGGGCTCAGGATCTATTCCCTCAATGCCATTGCTCGGAGCCCTCTCCAGGGTCGACCATTAAGTCTCCTATGCCTATTCCCCATCCGAACTCAATCCTCGATTCAATCCCTAACATTACTATCATTCCATCCACATCTTCATCTCCTGTCAATGTTAGATCTGTCTCTAAGGATAAATCTTCCTCCCTGACCTCTCATCTTGCCATGCAATCTGATAAGACTGCATTAAAAGCTAAAGCTCCGGCAATATCAGTCACTCTGTCAAACTCACCTGTTACATCCCCTACAAATTCCATTGGCAGCGATCTTGACTTGCTTCTGCAAAGGGAATCTCTCTATCTCCAGCCTCTGACCATTCATAAGCCGGAAAAGTCATCCTCTCCTGTCATTAGCCCCTCTTCAGCCAGAAACATCACGGTCAGATGGAAACAGAATAGGGGTAGTCAACATTTCCGGGGTAGGAAAGATATATCTAAAATCGATTTGCAGGAATCAACACTTGTAGACATTCCAATATCTAATCTGGCAAGAGCCGGGCCTCTTAGAGAAATTATGACTTAGGAAAGGACCTCATGATCAAAATTCTCTCTATGAACATTAGGGGTCTCGAGGCGACCCCTAAATTCTTGGCTCTTAAAAATTTGTTTCTTTCTTCCGCATCGAAAATTATCATGTTACAAGAGACTATAGATGATCGGTCGAAGACTATTGCATATTTCAGATGCATGTTCCCTACGTGGCATATTTCGACCACGGAGGCATCAGGGCTGTCTGAGAGGTTGGATGTTCTATGGGACCCGTATTGGATTTCGACTAGGACCTTTCGATGTCTTGATGGAATTCTAGTTTTGGAAAAATTTCAGGGCATAGCTTCCCCCATTCATATTCTGAATGTATATGCTCCATATAAGGAGAGATCTATTTATTGGAATTAGTTCTTGGCCTCAGAGATTATGGAGATAGAATCCCTTCTAATTGCAGGGGACTTAAATTGCTCGTTAAGCTCTGATGAAGTGTGGGGTAAAAGAAGGAAAGTTGATCTAGTGGGGGGGTCCATCAGAGAAGCTCTACGTCGATATAATTTTGTAGATATTTGCCCATCTATTTTAGCTCCTAGATGGGATAACGGGAGATCGGGAAGCTTTCATTGCCAAAAGACTAGATCGTTTAATTATGCATGATAGACTAATTGAACGTATTGGTTTCCTCACTTCTTGTATTCTCCCTTGTTTTATTTCTGACCACCAGCCTATATCCTTCCATTGGTCATCTCTGAATCATAGGGAGGAATATCCTTTTAAGTTTAACAAGATTTGGTTAGAGGATGATGATTTCATCAATATTTTCTAGAACTCTTGGTTGTCTTATGAGCCACATATTTCGTATTCTCAGTCTAAATCATTGTTAGATCGTATGACTCAACTTCGAAAAAAGGTAAAAGAATGGCAAGCTTATAAGAAACGATCTAACAGAGTAGAACTTCAGGAGATTAATAAGGAACTTCAAAGCATTGCCAAGTTATTCACTGATCACAAAATCTCATGGGATGTGCGCTCTCAGATATAGGAGTTGGAAAAAAAGAAACAAAAACTACTGGCCATTGAAGAGTCGTCCTGGAGACTAAAAATTTTGGCCATTTGGTTAAGGGAGGGTGACAAGAACACAAAATTCTTCCACCGTTTTTCTAATAAGAGATGGGAATCTAATGCTATATGAGAAATTAAGAATGGGGAGGGGTTTCTTCTGCACTCACATGATGAAATTTCTAAGGAAGCAGTTAAATATTTCCAGAATGCATACAAAAGGGACCGGGACATTGGGACGAATGATATCATATGGGGTATTGAACTTTACCCCACCATGTTTGGCTCTGAACAAAATGACAGTTTATATGTTGCTGTCTTAGAGGATGAACTGTTGTCTGACATGAAATATTTCAAGAAAGACAAATGCCCGGGTCTAGATGGATAGAACATTGACATATTCATTCATTTTTTTGACCTAATGAAAAATGATATATTGAACATGATTGAGGAGACCAGAATTAGAGGCAACATAAATCATGTTATATCATCTACATTCATTGCCTTGATTCCTATGAAAAAGGCCTCTCTTTCTTTTGCAGACTATAGGCCTATTTCCCTATGTAACACCATATATAAAATCATTTCAAAAATCATTGCAGGAAGGATCCGGAACACCTTGTCTAATTTTCTTTCCACTGAGCAGCATGGTTTCATATTAGGGAGAAATATCTTGGATGCGGTAGCCATTACACAAGAATGTCTTCATTCTATTCAATCCAAAAAAATTGATGCATCCATCCTATAAATCGACCTTAAAAAAGCATATGACAGTCTTGATTGGGGATTTTTGAGATGCCTCCTTATTAAAATAGGACTCAATAGTCAATGCATCAACTAGATTATGGTCTACGTGGAGAATGTCGATTATGCCATTCTCGTAAATGGTATTCCTACTCCATTTTTCTCTGTTGGCAGGGGCCTATGCTAGGGATGTTCCCTTTCGCCCCTCCTATTCATCCTCGTTATGGATTCGATCAGCCTTCATCTTAAAAGAGCTATTAGTGAGAGTCATTGTCGTCCTCTCACTATTATCAGGGGTAGCAATTTTTCACACAATCTTTTCGTAGATGACATTTTGATTTTTGCTATGCTATGTAGACAGACCTGGATTTATTTTCACATGATATTATATTAATTTCGAAGGGCTACTAGTCTGCATATAAATGAGGGTAAATCATCATTCCACCATGGGGATATTAATATGGTAGAAATAGAATTCCTCACTCAACTCTTCAATATTCAAGCCAAATCTATCTATGTGGGAATAAAATATTTGGGCTTCCATTTGAATCCAATAGGTTATTCTTTGATAGATTGGTCATGGGTCCTCAATAAATTCTATAAAAGGATTGCAGGCTGGGAGTATAAATATCTCTCATTGGCTAGTAAAATGATTCTATCGCAATCGGTTCTTGCCCAACTTTTAGTCTATTGGGCCCACTTATTTTACATTCTTGCCAGTATCATTCATAAATTAAATAAATTGACGACATTCTTCATTTGGGGAGGCTGTAAGAAAAAAAGAAAATTTCACTTATTCAAGATTTCTAACCTTACCCTCCCAAAGAAGATGGGGGGGGGTTGGGGTATAATGAATCTTCGAAAATTTGGTCTGGCCTTGTTGTGTAAATCTTTATGGAAAGTTGTATTTGGAATTTGGAGACAGTATAAGGAGCAATGAAAATAGAATTAAATACTTGGGGAACATAGATTTTACCTTCTGTTACAGGCTCGGTTCTTTTGGACCTGCTCAGGGAATTTCTATATGGAGGAGTTTTCATAAGATCCAGGTTTTCTCTTTCAAAAATCTTATGTGGAAATTTCAGTCTAGAAATAGCATTCTTATTGGTATCGATCCATTTATGGGTAGAGAAGAAGTTTCACATATTCCTCATTAGCTCCTACATATGCTTCATCAAAAATGTATCTTCTATTGGGCACAGGTTATTAATGAATGGCAAGGTACTATCTCAATTTGGAAGTATGCTAATGATTTGGGTCTGGATGGTTAAGCCGCATCCCAATGGAATATGGTTTACTAGAAATTAAACTTTGTGGTATTTACAGATCTGTAGAAGAAGACAACATAGACAACATAGTATGGCGGGGGAGGGGTGGTAAGACTAATGTTCTTGTTAAAGATATATACCTCTCCATTTTAGAGGAACAATTTTATATTTATTATTCAATAATTTGCTAGAAATTTTGGGTGATCTCAATTTATGGCTATTATAATTATTTTCTAATAAAAATGGAAATTCCATGGAATATAGTTCGAAGACAAAAAATAAGTGTAATATTTTCCAAATTTTGAACTTTATGGTTAGAAGTTGAAAACTTAAGTGAAACATTTTCTAAATATTAAATTTTATATCTTTTCATGTAACAATTATAATAGTTGCTAGCTTTTTAAGAGGGTAGTGAAAGGTAAGAAGGCATAGGCCTTTATATATATATATATATATATATATATATATATAGTATTTAAAAATTATAAATGATAGTAATATATAACTAGTTTATAGTATAGAAATTAGAGAATTTTAAAAAGATATATAAGTCGTAAGTTTAATGTTTGAACTGATGTATATTTAACATACATGGTAATTGCATCTAGAGGGGCTTTCTCGAGGGGAGTATGGGGTAGATCTCAAGTAAAACCATGAGTTGTAAGTTCAATGTTTGGATTGATGCATATTCAACATACATGGTGAGGGGAGTATGGGGTAGATCTCAAGTCAAACCATGAGTTGTAAGTTCAATGTTTGGATTGATGCATATTCAACATACATGGTGAGGGGAGTATGGGGTAGATCTCAAGTAAAAACATGAGTTGTAAGTTTAATGTTTGGATTGATGCATATCCAACATACATGGTAATTTCACCAAGAGGGATTCTCTCGAGCACAATATGGGGTAGATCTCAAGTAAAAACATAAATTGGGCTGAGAGGGGCTCTCTAGAGCGGATTATAGGGATAGATCTCAAGTAAAACATAAACGTAAAGTTAAACATGTAGGTTTTAACCCTGTACAGAAATTACCTGCATAGGAATTCTAAAACACAGAAAATAAACAATGCAAGAGCATAACACATATACACAAAGATTTTCCCTTAGATCCCAAAACCAAGACTACCAGCTTGATTTTTGATTATGTTCCTTTCAATGTTACAATACATATTTATACATGTCAAAGCATCCAATACCATGGACCGAAAACCATCGCATCCAAAACCATGGACTGAAAACCATAGCATCCAAAACCATGTGCGAAAAATCATGCACAAAACCATAGGTAGGTCGGTACAACCTAATAAAGGGTCCAAAAACAATTTTTTCTGGGGCGCTGCTGTCATGCGGACAGAGTTATTTTTGCTGACAAAACTAACCTCCCTAGGAGTCTAAGACTCTCTAGTGACAAACAAGACAATTAAGAGAAATCCTTCTCTAAACATACATTATTCTATGAGAAACCAAGTGTTTTTCGATCCTACCTCAAGTCCCACGCTTGTTGTAGCAGTCCAGCCTCGTCGATCCAGATGAGCTCCTCCTTCACTTTGAAACCTGCATACACTAACAATCAAACGATTACATAACACCTGAATATTCCATAAAACAAAGCATATTCAACATATAGACCAAGGAGTATATGAAACAATTCATTAACAACAAATCATTGAGAAGAATGGACTTATTTGTATTAAGGAAACAAAAAAGAAACCATTACAACCTGAGCCTGGTGTTGTGCAAGTTCCTCCCAGGGTCCAGCAAGAGTTTTCCTCTACTTTGACAAGCTCACCCACTTCCAAATGAAACAAGAAAGGATGGTAATCTCTCCTCACAAGCTTACAATGGAAGTCCTAATTCCAGCAGCATCTACCCTTTGGAATGTTCAGCGTTCAACCTCCCCTCCTTGGCCCAAGGCCTGTATTTATAGTATTCTAGAGGAAGTTATTCAGGTCCAACATCAATGGGATACTCCCTCTTTTGGATGGGGTAGCTCCTCTCTTGATGGGATAAGTTCCTCTATCATAGCGATGCATGAACCATCTGGAGGCACTCAATACACGTCAAACACTCTTCTAGAAAGCTATAGAAGTGACCACAAGTAACTTTTTTAAGATGAAACTCACACCTTTTGACCTTTACAGGGGTACGCACCCATCCCTTTACTTACAAAGCGTACAAGTACGCAGGTACAATGTGTTCGGAGTGCGTACACACAGGCAAGGTAGAGAGAACCTGCGTACCCAGAGATAAACATGTTTTTAATTGACTTTCTCTCTTTTGAAGTTTGACATGGAGAGCAGAGATATAAGGCTTGACAAGGAGGATAATATGACTATTGATGGAGCCATATTAACTGCAGATAGTCATGGTGACAAATTTCAGTGTAACAGATTGCCCCCTAAAGTGCGAAGCCTGTAATAGATAAGGTTTTATATCATCTAGGAAGGGTGAAGTACTTTATCATTTCGATCATCTTGTGGATAGCCCGGTTGGAACCTGCAATTTTCAACACAAAATACATGTAAAATATCATATCATACTGAGGTAGGCATTCCATACTCAGATCAAAAACTTGATACAGATTTTACTCTTCAACTAGTTTATGGGTTGGAATCAATTTTTCATGTGGAATGTGAAATTCCTTCCCTTAAATTAACTATTTAACTTCTTCGAGATATTTCTAGTATTGAAGAACACCTCGTTCATTTGGAACATCTCGATGAGTAGTGTCAAGATGCAACCATAATCAATGAAGCTCATAAAAAGAGAGTAAAAGCTCAATATGATAAGGTTGTCCGTCCTAGGGTTTTCTCTAAAGGTGACCTTGTTTTGGTTTATGACAAAGACAAAGACACCTTAGGGGCAGGCAAGTTAAAATCTATGTGGTACAGTCCCTTCACTGTTAAAAAGGTCTTGAAAAAGGGAGCTTATGAGTTGGTTGATTTTGAGGGAAACGAATTGGCAGAGCTCAGAAATGGGCTTTATCTTAAAAAGTATTTTGCATAGGCTTCAACTTAGCATTTTCTTGGTTGTAAATGTTGTATATTTGTGCATATCTATCTATCAGTTTCATAGTGATGTCGATACTTTTGATCTGCTTTGGAAGGTATTGATGGACAATTCGATATATCTAGGTTCGCTGATGGTGCTAGTAGACACACCCATAACCTTGCTTCCGCAGCTTGGGTGATTTGTTATCCATTTGACTAATTGTTGGTTTCAAGAGGTGTATGTATCATTCATGCTTCGAAAAATGTTGTCGAATATATTGTTGTCATTAATTTACTATAAGAGGAAATATCTCTTGGTGTTGATTCATTAGTAGTATACTTGGATTCGCAACTAGTGGTATCTAAAATAAACAACATCTATTGTGTGAGAGATCCTTATTTATATTGCAATGTTCTGAGAGTGTGTTTATTACAAAGATCATTTATTTATATCACATTTATTCATATTCCACGATCAAAAAATTCATTTGCAGATTCTATCGCTAATCAAGCATTAGATTTGCACATAAATCATTCATCACATTATAAATAAAAAATAATCGAAGAGTCATCTATATATATATGATCATCATAGTGAAAATATCGGTAGATAAATAGAAGTATTATGTTCAAAATAATATACAAAATTGGGACAAAATCATCCCACAAAATTAGGGTGTATGCCAATAATCGTGTCTAATCAAAATATCTGATCATCCATAAGTTTATATATAAGTGTCCTGCTCAGGGTGAGTGTCATGGAAGAATATGATGGCATTTTCCACCTGTCAGAACAGTCGTACCCAATCAAGTGGAACTTCTTCCACACAACCTTGCACCTCCTTCGGAAGGTCTTCTATGGCTACCATAGGTACCTGGTGAGTCAGTCTCACTAAGTTTCTTTTTACAACATGAAGGGTCCTTTCGGTCTTAGATGCAACCCCCTCCGCATCTCTTCTGTGATGCCTGTGCCTAGGTAGACCCGCAGGTCTTACTGGTCCAATATCTGTGTCATGATCAAAATAATTTTGTAAGTATTTTTCTCATCAAAAATATTTCTAGTTTATTTATACTTAAAATCTATTTTTTTTAAAACATTCCAAAAATCAAAAACATTTTTACCTATGGCTCCCCATGCGACATCCGATGGCAACACCAGATCTGGGTCTCCTTTGAAATCCATGCTAGCGTAGGGGTAGAGTTTTGGGAATTTTTAGTGTCTACGAATAAACACTTAAACCCCTAGACTAGTAGCTAAGTCTAGAACAACAGTGCAAAGCATTCTCTACTTTTTCTATAATCAACAAATTAAAATAAGAGGTAAAGAAGCCTACCTGTAGCTTTCTCTTACTCCTTATCTCCCTTGATCAATTATGTTGCTCCTCTCTGTACTTAATCCACTTGAAGAGTACCTACACATAGACAGAAGACAACAACCGATCAAAGCATATGAGAATGATCTATTGATTAAACATAGCATGGAATCAAGTACACGATACACATATGAAAGCATAAATGAATAACAAAAGCATATGGAAAAAGCTTTGAACACTTTATTGGTAAAAGGAAGAGTTACAACCCATCACTCGATTCAGCATCACTCCTCCAGTTCAATCCCATCCTCTCCTCATAACAAGAAATACATTTTGACATCATTATAATAATTGAAATCAACTCAAGGCTCATACTAACAACATCTCCCTATAATTCAATAATTTCCATCCCTTGATCACTTCGATGAGTGGTATTTTTATAGCTGATGAAGGAAGTTATGCCATAAATGGTGATAATGTATGCCCTCCCAGACATAGAATTTAGTTCCATGGAGGAAGGGATAAGGGATTGATGTTCCTTAAGTCCCTTCCGCATCCAAATACGAGCTCAAAGGAGTAGATAGCCTTGAGAAACTTCTAGGGGTATCCAATGGATAAGGAATCTTTCAAACCCTCATGGAAATTCGCTCAAATTCACCCAGCAGAGGCCAAAGAGGTACCAAGTGTGCTGCATAACACCCTATCCGTGTATGGTTTGCATTGCAGTGCACCCTAATGAAGGCCTACCTACACTGATCTTCTTAGAGGCAGTTTCTAGATGATTTTGGTCATAGAACTTCTTAGGAAGCTAGGAATTCTGATGATTGACTTCTTTAGGGCATGTAACAACTGAATTAGGGTTTGATGGACCCTAATAGTACTGATATGTAGGTTGGGGTTAATGTGCCCAAATGGATCTATAACAATTGCCCCCTAAAGCATGAAGTTGTAAATTTTTATGTCGAGCGAAATGCTTTATCATGTGGAGAGGAGGTTCCAAAGCAGAAGGTGACCTGCATCAATTACAATAGATATATCATGATAATTTGATTTTTCTCATGAACTAGCTAAGGGAAGGCATACCCATGCTGAACTTATAAACTTCATGACACGTACAAATATAGTTGTCTACACATATAGACCCATGAATGGATGACCATGAATGTAAGGCCATTGTACATATGATTTAGTACTCTTCAAAATATCGCAACCCGAATGGATGAAACTAGATCCACGGTCTTCAATCTCATTCAATCTTTTGATCAAGTACAAGTTTAACCATGTGAATAAATGATCTGAAGTCGAACATGGAAATACATTGTCTGATTACCAGCCAATGATATAAGCCATTAACAGACGCGAGAGGAATCACCAATAACGATAATGAGCCTCAAGGTACTACAGTAAATTTCGCATGGTGTGAATAAATGATTTAATGTTGAACACCATACAAAGTATTTTGGTCGAAGGCCATTGATGTCAACCAATCGCTGGAAGCGAGAAACCTGCCATTGATGTATGCAAGCCTCAAGGTACTAAATGGGTGTTTCTAAGTCAACTTCTTGGATGATGTGCCGTTGTCAACAAGAAGCGAATCGTCGCAGGAGGGCCTTGATGTATCCCACATCAATGACATGAAATGAGGTAAATGATTTTGGAGATGAAAAATCGACTGACGACACAAGGTTTAGGAATGGCGGTCATGAAAATGAAGGTTTACGGTATTGTAAAGGATGAAGTTTGAACTGAATGACTTCTCTTGAACATGTCGGCGATGCTAAGATGAATTGGTAGCATTGACCCAAAACAAAGTAATGGATGGTATGATAGACCAACAGTGTGATAACCATCAAACTGAATGACCCAACCCACATAGTCATGATGATGAGGTGAAAGTGTCATGTTCAAGAGCGACTTGCTACCATAAAGTTTTTTCTATTTTTCCAATTTTCCCCAGTCATTACTGACCAATACCTCTTTATTTTTATCAAGCTTGAGCAGGATAACATGTGCTTGTTGTATAATTTCACCCTTCGGGTGAATCCATCACTATTTGATGCTTTAACGAGTCTAGCGAAGGTGAAACTCAGTCTTGTCTAGATGGACAAGTTTTTCGCTATTTGATGTTTTTAACGAGTTTAAAAACAAAGATAACTCAGTCCTTTTCATGTTTAGAGAGTTTGAAAAGGGACAAAAAGGAAACTCCACAAGTTTTTTTTCGTAAATTAATCTCTCAAGTCTGAAAAAGTGTAAAATAATACAAGAGAGATATTGTTTCCAATCCTTTAACGAGCTGGAAAGGACAAGCGCTCAACAATCTTTTCATATTTAGAGAGTCTGAAAAGAGCTTAAAGAGGACTCCACATTGAGGAATGAGTGGTATATAGAGTAGAAACTGGTTCTGGTGATGTTGGAACTTCTCAAAACATGTTGATTTATGTGAAGAGGTTGGCTAATAAGACCACTCATTGCAACTATCCCTCAAAAACGGTAAAAAAACCAAGTGAAAGCATATGATCGGCCAAACAGATGGTGGCGATGGGATGAAAACAACCAAGGCTCATATAACGAAAGAGGCTGATAGAATGGCAATCATGAGGGTGTTGATGCCTCGAAAATCGCTACAACAACATTGGGGAAACCACCTGGTCCGGACCTTAGTATAGCTCCTTTTCCGTTTGGGATAGTGGCTCCGACTGGGGATAATGGGACTAGTTTCCCAGAAATAGATAAAATGGGACGAGTGAATGCTTTATAAGTAACACTAGTGATAGGCGAAAGACTGATACTATTGACAAAATATAAATAAATGAAACTATCCCGGGAATCTATTGAGCTCTAAAGCGTAGCTTTTGATGCTCTATATCTCAAAGATAAACATATAGATGACTATATCCTTAAGGCATAGATATTGAATTATTTAGGATTGTTGTGCTTAAATAGTTAAGCGCAACGATTTAAAGCGATATTACTACACTTTACACATTTATATCATCAATATATGCATGATTAAAAGTAAAGGCATATCATATAAACACCCAATAGTGGAATGAACAAGATTTGCTGTTATAGCGCATGCATACAATCAACGATAGCAAGATAATTACATAACAATTCACATACACAGAATGACTTCAGACAAAGATAGAAGTACCATTTGAGCTGTAGGCCAATCCCAGATATCAATCGCTATGTGTGGCTTTTCCCTTAACGCATAAACATTCCTCAATCAATGACAATAGTGCACAATTGTATCAAGAAATTTCCCCATTAAAGTAAAAGCGACTGGTCGAGTTTCATAAAAGAATAAAGGCTGAAGCACAATAGTGCAAACTTCAGTCTGTTAAGTCTATTACAAAATTTTACGACCCTTTCTAAAACCATGAAAGGGTCTATAAATATTATGCTAATCTAAATATCTATAAAACAGAAATGCTAACTAAGCTGATATCAATAACTTCTTGTTGCTATTTCTGCTGGCGATCTGAGGAGCTGGAGGATGATTCATTCTGTCGGCTGCT
>APFE030955355.1:0-61807 GCA_000404065.3 Pinus taeda
TTTTTCCTATGATTTAGAATTCATATGCAGGTAATTTCTATACGGGGTTAAAACCTACAGCAGTAAAGGAGCACTGACAAGAGTGTCTTTCAAAGCATCGAAGGATTTCTCGGAAACTTCATCCCAAATGAAAGGGATCCCTTTCTTAATAAAGCGAGTAAAACCATTGGAAATTTTAGCATAGTTAGGAACGATTCGATGAAAAAAGTTATCCTTTCCTTGCAGGCTTTGCAATTACAGCAATGAGGTGGGGGGGGGGGGGGGGGGTGTAAGGTGACAATAGCCTCAAATTTTAAAGGAACAATTCAGATACCTTCGTGGGACACCAAAAAACCCAAGAGTCAACCAGATTCAATACAAAAAACACACTTGTGTGGATTGAGATGGATGTTATAATGGCGACATCACAAAAAGATGGATCTTAAGTGGTCATGATTCTTAGCAGAATGAGTTGGTAAGTCGTCAAGGTAAGGCTAAACAATGTGTCGAATATCGTGAAATGCATAAGGCATTGCTCTCTGGAAGTTAGAGCCAACATTTTTTAAACCGAAAGGAAGCTTCTTATAGGAAAAAGTGCCCCATGGACAGACAAAGGCCGTTTTATGCTGACCAGTAGGTGAAATGTTGATCTGGTTGTAGCCAGAAAAACCATCCATAAACGAGGAAATCTCACTCCCAGCACACTTATCAATGATCTGATCAATCAAAGGAGTGGGATAATTGTCTTTTGGACAAGCGTGATTGCGGTCGCGGTAATCAACACAGACACAAATCGTGCCTTGCTTTTTAGCAACAGGAACAATGTTGGACACCCAATCTATCAATGGGATTAGATAGATAAAACCAACTTTTAAAATATTTTCAACCTCTTCTTTAATAGTAGCAACCTTTTGAGGATGCACAGGGAGAATCCATTGGTGAACAGGCTTGACACCAGGATAGGTTGGTATTTCATGCACCATTATTGTTGGATCAATACCAAGCATTTCCTTGTATGACCACGTGAAGACATCTTGAATTTTTTTGAAAATTTGAGTATAAACCTTGATCTCATCGGGAGAATAGGACACCCCAATATGAATGTTCTTGACAATTCTAGGTTTAATGGAATTATCAAGAGCTATGGTTGCATTAATGTTTCCCATGTTACCCTCAGACAAGACTTTGTGCACCAAAACAAGTGTTTGAAGTGGGTGTGATGGGAAATGAGAAATAAATGCTTCAAACATGAAGGCATCTCATTGAGGCTAGGAAGAAATGAAGAACGATGATGGAGACCGTTCCAAGGAGTTTTGTCCAAAGACATAACCTCAATGATAATCTCTTCGGTGGGGAATGCCTCGTTCAAAGGAGCCGGGGAATACCAAGAGCCAAGCCAAGGAGATGGGACATAAGTATCCAGGTTCATACTAAAAACAACATGACTTTTATGAAGTGGCCACTGAAGCCAAGAAAATTTCTTGATAATTTTTCTCTAATGGACTTAACGACATAGAATCACCAAATGAATCAATTTGATCTAGAGTAGGAATAATCCAAGCATTTGTAGAGACCGAGATCATATTGATCGAAGTGACATTCGAATGTGGGAGAGTAAAAGTACCCATTAAAGCAGAGTCTTTGAAAATATCTGCCCCCACACTCTCATAATGAATCTCGGCATTTGCCACATATGGGACATTGTCGATCGATGAGCCGGAAGAGGAAAAAGACAATTGGTCGACAGTGAAAAATTTTCCTTCGTGAGGAAAACGAAGAACCCGAAACAAAGAAGAAACCACACAAAACATAGTGTGGGTCTAACTTCACCTGAGAAGAAGGTTGTAGTTGAGATTCACATCTACAACTTCCAATTCTATATCAACGGTCTTTCCTTCCAACGTGATCAACAAGTTTGTGAGAATGACATATGGACGAGAGCCTCTGCCATCAAAGGCCTCCAAAGTGTTCGAGGACTGATTAAGAGAAGGAGAGCTAATTTCCTTCTAGCACGAAACATACATGTTGCAGGTGGAAGCACCTTCATCAATAATAGTCCGATGGATCGTCTTCCCTTTAATGAGAACCTGAATCAAAAATGTGATCTGATGAGGAAGAAGAGGAACGTGGTTTTCAAGACCAAAGGTAATTAAACTCAAATCAACATTATCAACAGTGCCTATAGAAGACAACAATGGGTTCCACTGCATTGGACATGTTTGGAGAACTTCCAAAGCAAACATCACCAAAGGTGCTTGAGCTAAATCCTCGATAATATTATAATGTTGTACAGCTCTAGCATTGAAATTATAAGATGATTTCTGAAATACACCCTTGGGAGGTGGTCGGATTACAGACTCACTGTTAGGACACTCAATATGGAGCGGACCAGAACTAGATGGATTAGAAGTATAAGGTATATCAATAAATTCTTTCTCCACCATCTACTTTTGCGGGGTTTGATAGCATTTTGTTCGAGTAGAAATCGAAATAGGTGATGAACCTTGCATCATGAAAACTTGGGAACCAGATGAGGAAGAGGATTGTGGTTGGTCTACCAACTACAACCGCTGAGATGTTAAAGGTTCTTTCAGAATAGCCGAAGTGCCTTTCAATAAGCGGTTAAATTCAGAACGTCAGGGACAATCCTTGGTATAAAGGTCTTCCTCACAGATGAGGCAAGGATATTTCGGCTTTCTCTTAAAAGCATCATCAGCAAATGATTTAGGTGGATCTTGATTTAGGGCATCAGTTTTAGCTTTACCTTTACCCTTTTTCTTACCTTTTGAGGCCTTATCTACTACGATAAACTCAACAGTATGTACCTTGAAGGTTTTACCAGGATTTGACAAATTTTTCGAAGGATTATTGGAACTAGTGTTTGAAACAGATTTATGCTCTGAACAAGCCTTAGTGGAAGTTTGAGACACTGAACCAATTACACCATCAACAGGTGGTACATCGGGAGACGTTGAGGCTACGCGATCCAGAGATGGTCTTGGAGCATCAGGAAACATCTCATATAATGTGCCAGATTGTGAATAAACTAAGTCTAGATACTGAGCATGGGAAATAGCTTATTCTTCAGTAACACATCCACCCATAGATCCTTAGCAATATTTTTAACGAGTAATTTTGTGAACCATTCAGTAAACAACTCATCAGCAATCTCGAATTTGATGAAGCGACGCCGACGTCTCCATTCATGGATATGATCGGAAATGTGGGTTGCGGTATCTTACTTAAGGGATGTGAGCAAATGAGTTCCAATTTCATAACAAACCGGAAATTGGAGGTGGGTAAGGAAGGCCATAGCTAAAGAGTTAAATTCAACATAGGTAGCTCGAGGAAACTCGATATACCATTTTGTGACAACACCTGTCAAGGTTCTCTAAAAGAGGCGAAGATGGATAGAGTCGTCAACATATGAATTGGAGGAGCACCATAGGTGATATGTCATCACATGGGCTTGCGGGTCCTCTTTAGAATTTCCTTCGAATTTAGGCAATCACTTGGAATTTTAGTTGGAACCAGAGGTCAGTAAGGCGAATGAAGAATAGGATCATTTGTGAGCCTTGAGACATCAGGTAGTTCCAACGTAGCCAAGAAGGGAAATTGTCGATTGAATGACATGTAGGGCCTTTGAGGAGACCCAAACTTTGGGTTCCACCCTTGCTCATAAGTATTTGGAGGATTTTATCCATACAAGATTTGATTTTTCCCCCACTGAGGGTTACCTTGACCATAAGGTGGATTTTGTCAAGGGTAGGTTTGATATTTGTTGGCATTATGATTTATGTGTTGTACTTGATGGCAACCCACTTGTAGCAGAACAACTCTCTTGTATATGGTAACTAGATAAGAGATATCAGATGTGACAGAATGCATGACAGTAGTGTTTACAAATATGATGAAATGCAGGGCAGCTTCAAGGAATCAGTTCAGAAAGCAACTCACTCAGATGACAGATCATAGTACTGCAGGTTGACAGCAGAAAGTTATAGATCAGACTACACAAAATGAAGAAAGAGAGGTATACATAAGTTCACCATTAACCAAACTACGTATACACGCAAGTTCACTGTATACAAGTCACGTATACGTACACATGCACTTTCACAAAAGGAAAAGCACATATACCTTGGAAAACTAAATGTTTGGTCCGAAATATTTGGTGCATGGTATTTTGATCCATGGTATTGGTCCAAGGTACTGGGTCTGAGGTATTGACCCCAGGTATTTGGTACATGGTATTGGTCCAAAGTATTGGGTCCGAGGTATTGACCCCAGGTATTTGGTCCATGGTATTGGTCCTAAGAGGTTTTGGACCGTGGTATTGAGAAAGGCCTAAAAATATAAAAGGAGGAGAAGATCATTAGGCCAAGGCGTGCAAGTATCGAATATCTGATATAGTGTGAGATCTAATATGCAGGTCATTGGCTTATGGTGTTGTGCTAGATCTGAACCGAGGAAGAACCTTACCGCTTGATGAAGGATAAGAGCTAATGATGCATCAATATCTTAAGGCTTGAAGTGAATTATATTTATGTGGTTTTATCATGTATCTGAATAATTGACGCATGTTGTAGTTTATAAATATGATGATATAGGTATGATTGAAGTTTGGAACAGTTGTTATGTTGAAATCATCTTTTACAGATCTGTACACAAGTTCACTTCAGAAAAGAAGCGTATACACGCAGGTTCTGCATATCAAAACAACGTATACATCATAAATTTGATTTGCAAGTATTTACGTTGGTTCGCATTGAGGAAAGTGCATATGCACGCAGGTTCGACACATGGAAGTAGCATATACCTTATAAAATATGTTTTAGTTGCTTCTATTTGCTGTTGCAATGTTCTGTGTTATTGCTTAGGTTCTGGTTATTGTATTCTAGTGACAACATTCTCAATGATCAGAGTGATTAATTGATTTGGTTGTGGTTGGTTCAAAAAGGAGATTGGTTGATGCAGATATGTTTGATGATTGAATGACATTGTTGATGGATCCAGTCTGAAAATTTATGAAACGTGGTCCCTGGAAGGAAAGAGAAGGTTGTAGCCTTCTGTAGGCCAACACCTACATACTAGTAAACATAACAGCTAGTACAAAAGCTAGGGGGTTGTAACTCCCTTCCAGTAGAAGCCGGAGAATGAGAGAAGGTTGTAGCCTTCTGCAAGTAGAAGCATGCGCACTGGTATAAGTCTGCACCAGTACAAAAATTGTAAACAGAATTCTCTTATTATTAAAAGAGGACAGAGACGATTGCAGTAAGTGGTTTTCACCCACATTGCATTTCCACCTTATATCTTGGTGTTCATGTGTGTTTCTTATGTGTGATGATCTGCTCTATTTTACTGCACCTGGTTACTGTTTATATGGTTCTGATGCACTGATTAAAGCTTAATATATGATGAATTAACTTAATCATAAATTTGTTGGATATACGTTAGTTGCTCTAAACACAGTTGCGTGTACACGCAAGTTCCCTTAATTGAAGTAGCATATATAAATATGATTATGGAAATGAAAAATTATTATTTTGATAATATTGATTCACCCCCCCTCTCAGTATTATTTGCAACAATTGGTATCAGAGTAGGTCCTTTAGAAGAAGCTTGATCACTTGAAGGAAGATCCATCATCATGAGTAATCAAGAAAGCGGGGGATCCATCAGACTGCCAATCTTTGATGGGAGCAACTTTGTTTATTGGAAGGTAAGAACCACAACCTATCTTCACTCTCTTGGAATAGATTTATGGGAAGTCGTGGAAGGAGGATATACTTTTCCATCAGCAATTCCTACAGATGCAACCGGTAAAAAGCAATATGAAACCAATGCCAAGGCTATCAATACATTATTGGGAATTCTGTCACAATCAAATTTTGTCAAAGTTATGCAGCTCAAATCAGCCAAAGAAATATGGGACAAAATCATTCTAAGCTACGAAGGAGACTCTCGGGTAAAACGTGCTAAACTGCAAACTCTCATAATTCAATATGAAACTCTCAAGATGCACAATGATGAAAGTGTAGCTAGTTAATTCTTACATATAGATGAAATTATTAATTGCATGAAGAATTTGGATGAAGAGATAAAGGAAGTTACCTTAGTTGAAAATTTTTTAAGATCCTTATCTGCTAAATTTGAATCAAAAGTATCTGCCATAGAAGAAAAGTAGTATCTACAGACTATTACTATGACACAGCTTCATGGAATCTTAACTGCCTTTGAGATGAGAAAAGGAGGTCCATCAGATATAAGAGAAGTCTCATTTAAAGCTTCAGCAAAAGGAAAAGAAGAACTCAATGAATCAGGACATATTTCAGAAGAATAAGAGGAAGCAAACTTTGTCAAGAATCTTCAATGGGGTTCCGGTAGATTCAGAGGTAAACTACCTTTCAAATGTTTTGCCTGTGGTAGAGTCGGTCATTATGCTGCCAAATTTCCTCGTAGAGATAAATATAATAAAGGGAAGGAAACTGCAAAATGGAATAGAAAACAAAGTCTAAGTAAAAAGAGCTACTATGCTCGTGAAGATAGCGATGGTTTATCAAATAGTGATGAAGATGAAAATAGTAATGACTATAGACTTCTGATGGCTTATGAAGATGATGGTTTTTTTGGATGATTTAGATGAAGATGAACTTTATGAATAAATCTCTAAACTCAAAATTTGTTTAGAAAAAAAGAATATGATTATAGATACCTTGACATTCCAACTTGTTGAAAGAGAAAAACACGATGAAAAGCTAGAATGTGAAATTGTGAATCTAAGAAAGGATCTTGAGAAAACAAAAGCTCTCAATCTTAGATTTTCTAAAGGATTAGAAAACCTAAATGAAATTATGAAAGTGCAGCGCTCTCCTCTGATAAATTCAGGCCTTGGATACACTAAAGAAACATCTCAATCACAGAAGCCGTCAACCTCCACTAAAAGCTATTGTGAGGTAGCAAAGAGCAGTCAACAGTTCGATAATCGTTAGCAAAGGCATAAAGCAGATCACCAAGGGAATCAGGCTCAATTTACTTCAAGGATGAACATAAGCCACAATCAACCTCAAGTAAATCATACTAAATTTGCTTCAAAGAATATCAATCAACAGGTCAGTAGGAGGAACTTCAACTACAATCAACAGGTCAGTAGATTCGATAATCGCAAGAACTTCTTTAATGGTCAATGTTTCTCATGTCATAATTTTGGACACAAAAATGCTCAATGTGTTGCTTACAAAACTATCATGACTAGAGAAGCACAAACTCAAAGAAATGTGACAGGGATTAAGAAGTTCCTATAATAACTTTTTCTCTTCTTGAAAATGAAATAGAATTCTCAATCTGTAGCAACTTTGATCATGAAGAATCTAAATGCAGGAGTAAATTTTGGCAATTAGCTCAAAAAGAGAAAACTCCATTAAATCCCAAAATATGGACAAAGAAAAAACCACAAACAGAAAGATGTGGTATAGCCTTATATGCAGAAGGACAAGAGAACTAGTGGGACATCGACAGTTGATGCTCAAAACACATGACAGGTGACAGAGAAAAACTACACTCATATAATGCCTTAGAAAAGGAAAAGAGTGTCTCATTTGGAAACGACACTCCTGCTGTCATAAAAGGTAAAGACTCTATTTTCTTGAAATAAAAGGTTAAAGCTAGGAATGTTATGTATGTTGATGGCTTAAAGCATAATCTGTTGAGTGTGAGTCAAATGTGTGATCAAGGAAATGAAGTAGTGTTTCGATCAAATGGATGTGTTGTTCGTGAGCTTGATACAGGAAAAACCGTGATTAAAGGGACTAGAACTCCAAACAACCTATACATACTCAAGGGAGGACAACAACAGTGATATCTAAGCAAAAATGATGAAAATTGGCTATGGCACAGAAGATTGGGACATCTAAGCTTTTCTCAAATAAGAAAAGCATGCAGATTCCAGGTTGTTCATGATCTTCCAAATATCAACATTCCTGAAAAATACTATATGCAAATCATGTCAATTTGGTAAGCAAAATAGATCTTAATTCATCGAAAAGGAAGGGTCAGCTAGTAAGCCTCTTGAATTGGTTCATATTGATTTATGTGGTCCATCAAGGAAAAATTCACCTCGTGGAGAAGAATACTTTATATTGTTCATTGATGATTTTTCCAGAATGTGTTGGATAGGTCTTCTAAAGCATAAATATGAAGCATTTGAAAAGTTGAAAACCTTCAAAGCTTTGGTTGAAAATGAATCAGATCGCAAAATCAAATGCCTAAGATCTGATCAAGGAGGGGAATTTACCTTAGATGAATTCTTTGACTTTTGTGAACAACATGGAATAAAAAGGTAGTTCTCCACCGCAAAGAATCCTCAACAAAATGGATGAAAAGAACTGTTCAACAAATGGTCGTGCTATGCTAGATAAATCTGGAAATCCTGCAACCTCCTGGGGTGAAGCTGCATTTGCTGTCATCACTATTCTCAATCAAGAAAATGTTTGGGTAAACAACACTAAAAATCCACATGAAATTTGGTATGGTAAGACTCCTACTGTAAAATACTTCAAAGTTTTTGTAAGCAAATGTTACATCAAAAGGATTGATGAAAAACTTGGTAAGTTTGAACCCAGAGCAGATGAAGGTATTCTTCTTGGCTACTCTTCCGGAAGTAAAAGATATAAATGAACAAAAGACTAGGGAAAATTATTGAAAGTATTGATGTTGTGGTTGATGAAGCATGCAAAAATCCAAAGCAAATAAAAACCGAAGATTATGACAATGAAGAAGATGAGGATCATTTTCCCACATCAAATCACACTGATTCTGAAGAAAAAAACCAATGAAGCACCATAAGAAGAGATAACGATAAAAGAAAAGAGTCTGTCTAGGTATGTTCAGAAAAATCACCTAGAAGCTCAAATCTTAGGAGAAAAAGGGGCAGGTGTGCAGACTAGAAGAACCATTGCCGAAGCTTCAAGCTATCTAGCATTACTATCTTCCACTAAACCTCAAAATGTAAATGAAGCATGCAGAGATGGATGTTGGGTCAAGGCCATGAATGAATAACTTGAGAAAATTGAAAAGAATAATAACTGGGAATTAGTTCCTAGACCTCATAATAAGAATATCATAGGAACTAAATGGATATTCAAAAACAAGCTTAATGAAAATGGAGAAGTCATTAGAAACAACGCTAGACTTGTTTGTAAAATATATGCTCAACAAAAAGGTATAGACTTGAAGAAACTTTTGCAACTGTTGCTAGACTTGAAGCCATCAGAATGTTTCTTGCTCTTTCTAGTTTTCAAAAATTCAAAGTATACCAAATGGATGTAAAATATGCCTTTCTTAATGGAGACTTAGAAGAAGAAGTCTATATTGAACAACCAGAAGGATTCATTCTTGGAAATGATACAAAACTTGTATGCAAAATTAGGAAAGCTCTCTATGGTTTAAAACAGGCTCCAAGGGCATGGTATTACTGTCTTGAAAAATATCTCCACCAACAAGATTTTTCAAAGGGGTCAACAGATAACAATCTATATACAAAGATGGACACTAATAAATTGCTAATAATTGTTGTGTATGTTGATGATATCATTTTTGGTAGCAATGAAGAATCCATGAGTCAGAATTTTGCTTCAGTAATGTAGGAAGAATTTGAAATGTCCTTGCTTGATGAGCTTACCTACTTTCTTGGTCAACAAGTTCAACAAAATAAATATGGTATTTTTCTCTCAGAAATCAAATATCTCATACAGATCTTGAAAAAGTATGGCATGGAAGATTCTAAACCAGTATGTACTCCGATGGTAATTGGATGTAGTCTCAACTCAAATGATGAATCAGCAGTGGTACATCAACCAACTTACAGATCCATGATTGGCAATCTGCTTTACCTAACAGGTACCCGACCAGACATCATGCATGCAGTGGGAATAGTTGGAAGATTCCAAGCAAATCCAAAGGAATCTCACCTTCAGGCAGTCAAAAGGATCTTCAAATATCTTCAAGGAACATAGAACTTTGGTTTATGGTATCTTAGAGATACAGATCTTACTCTTCATGCAGATACAGATGTAGATTGGGCATGAAGTGTTGATGACAGAAAAAGTACTTTGGTGGTGCATTCTATATGGGTTCCAGGTTGGTGTCTTGGTTCAGCAAGAAACAAAGTTCAATTGCATTATCTACAGCTGAAGTAGAATATGTGGTTGTTGCATCTTGCTGCACATAATTAATTTGGATGATGCAAACCTTGCAATATATTTAGATCACATGTACTGCACCCATCTCCATTCTATGTGATAATACAAGTGCCATCAATATTTCAAAGAATCCAGTCATGCACTCCAAGACCAAGCACATACCCATTAAATATTATTTCCTACGTGAACAAGTGCTTGAACAAAAAGTCAAAGTGGAGTATGTTCCATCCAAAGAGCAAGTTGCTGATATATTCACTAAACCACTACCTAGAGAGACATTTGAATATCTCAGACAAAAGCTGGGAGTAGTTTCTGCATCATCCCATTGTTAAATCTTATATTTCAAAAAAAGGTGGTTATACGCGAGTTTCATGAAGTGTAGTCGCATACATACTCGAGTTTTTGTGGACACAATCGCGTATATGTTGGTTTGAAGAAAAACAGTGGGCCAGACTCAAAAAAGGGGGGTCTGATATGGATCTGTCAATTATCTGCTCTACTTGATGATGATTTCATCTGTTGATGTATTGGTCCTCATAGTGTTGTTGATCACTTGATGTATATCTGATTGATGATGATGCTTTGATATCTCTTACTGACATATGCAATGATCAGATTTGACAGTGAACAAGTGGAACAGGTTCAGGGGGAGAACATGGTTGATGATATTTTGGGAACTATTGGTGGACATTTACAGGTTGTTGGTCTGGATGCTGGATGCTGATGTTGGTGTTGGCTGTTGACAAATGTTGTTGATGATAGTTGTTGATGACTATCATGGTCTTGTTTAGGACATTTGGTCTCTGTTATATATGTCATGTATACATTTTACTGTAACGTCATGAAAATACCTAATTTGTAACCCCACTATGCATGGGATGAATCATGTAATTTTTCTTGACTAGTATAAACAATTGATATATCCCCACTTGGTTGGGTAGATGAGTCAAATTTGGTATATCCTCACTTGGTTGGGAGATGGATGTATGTATGAGTCATTGGTGATAGGAAGGTTATTTGTGATGTATGTATAGAGTCAAGTTCTTCTTTTAGAACATCTTTTTGCAGACTTTACTTATGCTCAGGGGGAGCATGGACTCAATCATGGGAGCTCAATCAGCACTTCAGCATATCAGAGAATTCAGCATGCACTTAGGAGGAGCATGCACTTAGGGGGAGCATAACCCTTTTCTCTTGATGTCAAAGGGGGAGAGTGACTTGGTGTGGTTGTTGCCATCAAGTCCAAAGGGTGAGATTGTTGGCATTATGATGTATGTGTTGTACTTAATGGCAACCCACTTGTAGCAGAACAACTCTCTTGTATATGGTAACTAGATAAGAGACATCATATGTGATAGAATGCATGAAAGGAGTGTTTACAAATATGATGAAATGCAGGGAAGCTTCAAGGAATCAGTTCAGAAAGCAACTCACTCAGATGACAGATCACAATACTGTAGGTTGACAACACAAAGTTACGGATCAGACTACACATAATGAAGAAAGAGAGGTATACGCAGGTTCACCATTGAAAAAACCGTGTATACACATGGGTTCATTGTATACAAGTCGCGTATATGTACACACGCACTTTCACAAAAGGAAAAGTGAGTATACCTTGGACAACTAAATGTTTGGTCCGAAGTATTTGGTCCATGGTATTGGTCCAAGGTATTGGGTCCAAGGTATTGACCCCAAGTATTTGGTCCATGGTATTGGTCCTAAGAGGTTTTCGAGCATGGTATTGAGAAAGGCCTAAAACTATAGAAGGAGGAGAAGATCATTAGGCCAAGGTGTGCAAGTATCAAATATCTAATATAGTGTGAGATCTAATATGTAGGTTATTGGCTTATGGTGTTGTGTTAGATCTAAACCGAGGAAGAACCTTAGTGCTTGATGAAGGATAAGATATGATGATGCATCAAGATCTTAAGGCTTGAAGTAAATTATATTTATGTGGTTTGATCATGTATCTGAATAATTGGTGCATGTTGTAGTCTGTAATTATGATGATCTGGGTATGATTGAAGTCTGAAACAATTGTTATGTTTAAATCATATTTTACAAATTTGTACGCAGGTTCACTAAGGAAAAGAAGCATATACACGCAAGTTCTGCATATCAAAACATCGTATACATCATAACTTTGATTTGCAGGTTTGTACATTGGTTCGCTTTGAGGAAATCACGTATGCACACAAGTTCGACACATGGAAGTAGCATATACCTTATAAAATATGTTTTAGTTGCTTAAGTTTGCTATTGCAGTGTTCTGGGTTATTGCTTGGGTTCTGGTTACTGTATTCTAGTGACAACATTCTGAATGATCAGAGTGATTGATTGATTTGGTTGTGGTTGGTTCAAAAAGGAGATTGGTTGATGCAGATATGTTTGATGATTGAATGATGTTTTTGATGGATCCAGACTGAAAATTTATGAAACGTGGTCCCTGGAAGAAAAGAGAAGGTTGTAGCCTTCTGTAGGCTAGCACCTACGCACTAGTAAACATAAAAGCTAGTACAAAAGCTAGGGGGTTGTAGCTCCTTTCCAGTAGAAGCTGGAGAATGAGAGAAGGTTATAGCCTTCTGTATGTAGAAGTCTGTGTACTGGTATAAGACTGCAACAATACAAAAATTGTAAACATAATTATCTTATTATTAAAAGAAGACAAAGATGATTGCAGCAAGTGGTTTTCACCCACATTGGATTTCCACCTTATATCTTGGTGTTCATGTCTGTCTCCTGTGTGTGATGATATGTTCTATTTTACTACACCTAGTTACTGTTTATATGGTTCTGATGCACTGATTAAAGCTCAATATATGATGAATTAACTGAATCATAAGTTTGTTGGATATACACTAGTTGCTCTAAACACAGTTGCATGTACACGCGAGTTCCCTTAACTAAAGTAACGTATATAAATATGATTATGGAAATGAAAAAATATTAGTTTGATAATATTGATTCACCCTCCCCTCTCAGTATTATTTGCAACAATTGGTATCAGAATAGGTCCTTCATAAAAGCTTGATCGCTTGAAGGAAGATCCATCATCATGAGTAATCAAGAAAGTAGGGGATCCACCAGACCGCCAATCTTTGATGGTAGCAACTTTGTTTATTGGAAGGTAAGAACCACAACGTATCTTCAATATCTTGGAACATATGTCTGGGAAATCGTGGAAGGAGGATATACTTTTCCATCTACAATTCCGATGGATGCAACAAGTAGAAAGCAATATGAAACCAATGCCAAGGTTTTCAATACATTATTGGGAAGTTTGTCACAATCAGAGTTTGTCAAAGTTATGCAGCTCATATCAGCAAAAGAAATATGGGACAAAATCATTCTAAGCTACAAAGGAGACTCTTACGTAAAACATGCTAAACTGCAAACTCTCAAAATTCAATATGAAACTCTCAAGATGCACAATGATGAAAGTGTAGCTAGTTACTTCTTACTTATAGATGAGATTGTTAATTGCATGAAGAATTTGGGTGAAGAGATAAAGGAAGTTATCTTAGTTGAAAAAGTTTTAAGATTCTTATTTGCTAAATTTGAATCAAAAGTATCTGCCATAGAAGAAAAGCAAGATCTACAGACTATTACTATGACACAACTTCACAAAATCTTAACTGCCCTTGAGATGAGAAAATGAGGTCTATCAGATATGAGAGAAGCCGCATTTAAAGCTTCAGCAAAAGGAAAAGAAGAACTCAATGAAATAGGACATATTTCAGAAGAAGAAGAGGAATCTAACTTTGTCAAGAATCTTCAATGGGGTTCCAGTAGATTCAAAGATAAACTACCTTTCAAATGTTTTGCTGGTGGTAGAGTCGGTCATTATGCTGCCAAATGTCCTCATAGAGATAAATATGATAAATGGAAGGAAACTGCAAAATGGAATAGAAAACAAAGTTTAAGTAAAAACAGCTACTATACTCATGAAGATAGTGATGGTTTATCAAATAGTTATGAAGATAGCGATGGTTTATCAAATAGTGATGAAGATGACTACAGACTTCTGATGGCTTATGAAGATGATGATTTTTTGGATGCTTTAGATGAAGATGACCTTTATGAAGAAATCTCTAAACTCAAAACCTTTTTAGAAGAAAAGAATATGATTATGGATACCTTGACATTCCAACTTGCTGAAAGAGAAAAACATAATGAAAAGCTAGAATGTGAATTTGTGGGTCTAAGAAAGGATCTTGAGAAAACAAAAGCTCTCAATCTTAGATTTTCTAAAGGATCAAAAACCTTAAATGAAATTATCAAAGTGCAGCACTCTCCTCTGATAAAGATAGGTCTTTGATACACTGACGAAACATCTCAATTATAGAAGCCATCAACCTCCAATAAAAGCTATTGTGATGCAGCAAAGAGCAGTCAATAGTTTGACAATCGTCAACAAAGGCATAAAGCAGATCACCAGATGAATCAAGCTCAATTTACTTCAAGGATGAACAGAAGCCACAATAAACCTCAAGTAAATCATACTCAATTTGCTTCAAAGATATCAATCAACAGGTCAGTAGGAGGAACTTCAACTATAATCAACAGGTCAGTAGATTCGATAATCGTAGGAACTTCTTTAATGGTCAATGTTTCTCATGTCATAGTTTTGGACACAAAGCTGCTCAATGTGTTGCTTACAAAACTATCATGACTAGAGAAGCACAAACTCAAAGGAATGTGACAGGGATCAAGAAAAAAGTCACCTCGTGGAGAAGAATACTTTATATTGTTCATTGATGATTTTTCCAGAATGTGTTGGATAGGTCTTCTAAAGCATAAAGATGAATCATTTGAAAAGTTCAAAGCCTTCAAAGCTTTGGTTGAAAATGAATCAGATCGCAAAATCAAATGCCTCAGATCTAATTAAGGAGGGATAATTTACCTTAGATGAATTCTTTGATTTTTGTTAACAAAATGGAATAAAAAGGCAATTCTCCACCACAAGGACTCCTCAACAAAATGGAGTGGTAGAAAGGATGAATGGAACTGTTCAACAAATGGCTCATGCTATGCTAGATGAATCTGGAACTCCTGCAACCTTCTAGGGTGAAGCTACATTCACCACCATCACTATTCTCAATCAAACAAATGTTCGGGTAAACAACACTCAAACTCCACATGAACTTTGGTATGGTAAGACTCCCACTGTAAAATACTTCAAAGTTTTTGGAAGCAAATGTTACATCAAAAGGACTGATGAAAAACTTGGTAAGTTTAAACCCAGAGCAGATGAAGGTATTCTTCTTGGCTACTCTTCCCGAAGTAAAGGATATAAATGTTCCATCAAAATACTTGGGAAAATTATTGAAAGTATTGATGTTGTGGTTGATAAAGCATGCAAAAAGCCAAACCAGATAAAAACTGAAGATTATGACAATGAAGAATATGAGGATCATTTTCCCACATCGAATCACACTGATTCTAAAGAAGAAACCAATGAAGCACGAGAAGAATAGATAACGATAGAAGAAAATACTTCATCCAGGTATATTCAGAAAAGTCATCCAGAAGCTCAAAGCTTAGGAGAAAAAGGGGCAGGTGTGCAGACTAGAAAAACCATTGCCGAAGCTTCAAGCTATCTAGCATTACTATCTTCCACTGAACCTCAAAATGTGAATGAAACATGCAGAGATGAATGTTGGGTCAAGGTCATGAATGAAGAACTTGAGCAAATTGAAAAGAATAATACCTGAGAATTAGTTCCTAGACCTCATGATAAGAATATCATAGGAACTAAATGGATATTCAAAAATAAGCTAAATGAAAATGGAGAAGTTATTAGAAACAAGGCTAGACTTGTTTGTAAAGGATATGCTCAACAAGAAGGTATAGACTTTGACGAAACTTTTGCACCTATTGCTAGACTTGAAGCCATCAGAATGTTTCTTGCTCTTTCTAGTTTTTAGAAATTCAAAGTATACCAAATGGATGTAAAATCAACCTTTCTTAATGGGGATTTAGAAGAATAATTCTATATTGAACAGCCAAAAGGATTCATTCTTGGAAATGATGCAAAACTTGTATGCAAACTTAGGAAAGCTCTCTATGGTCTAAAATAGGCTCCAAGCGCATGGTATCACTGTCTTTACAAATATCTCCACCAACAGGGTTTTTCAAAGGGGTCAACAAATAGCAATATGCATACAAAGATGGACACTAATAAATTGCTAATAATTGTTGTGTATGTTGATGATATCATTTCTTGTAGCAATGAAGAATCCATAAGTCAGAATTTTGCTTCAGTAATGCAACAAGAATTTGAAATGTCCTTCTTTGGTGAGCTTACCTACTTTCTTGGTCTACAAGTTCAACAAAATAAAAATGGTATTTATCTCTCACAAACCAAATATCTCAAACAAATCCTAAAAAAGTATGGCATGGAAAATTCTAAACCAATATGTACTCCAATGGTAATAGGATGTAGTCTCAGCTCAAATGATGAATCAGCAGCGGTACATCAACCAACTTATAGATCCATGATTGGCAGTCTGCTTTATCTAACATGTACCTGACCGGACATCATGCATGCAATGGGAATAGTTGGAAGATTCCAAGAAAATCCAAAGGAATCTCACCTTCAGGCAGTCAAAAGGATCTTAAAATATCTTCAAGGAACACAAAACTTTGGTTTATGGTATCCTAGAGATACAGATCTTACTCTTCATGCATATACAGATGCAGATTGGGTATGAAGTGTTGATGACAGAAAAAAGCACTAGTGGTGGTGCATTCTATATGGGTTCCAGGTTGGTGTCTTAGTTCAGCAAGAAACAAAGTTCAATTGCATTATCTACAACTAAAGTAGAATACATGGTTGCTGCATCTTGTTGCACACAATTAAATTGGATGATGCAAACCTTGCAAGATATTCAAATCACGTGTACTCCACACATCTCCATTCTATGTGATAATACAAGTGCCATCAATATTTCAAAGAATCCAGTCATGCGCTCCAAGACCAAGCATATACCCATCAAATATCATTTCTTACGTGAACAAGTTCTTGAACAAAAATTAAAATTGGAGTATGTTCCATCCACAGAACAAGTTGTTGATATATTCACTAAACCACTGCCCAAAGAGACATTTGAATATCTCAGACAAAATCTGGGAGTAGTTTTTGCATCATCCTGCTGTTAAATTCTATTTTTCAGAAAAAGGTGGTTATACGCGAGTTTCATGAAGTGTAGTCACATACATACGCGAGTTTCTGTGGACACAGTCGCGTATATGTTGGTTTGAAGAAAAACAGTGGGCCAAACTCAAAAAAAGGGGGTCTGCTATGGATCTGTCAATTATCTGTTCTATTTGATGATGATTTCAATCTGCTGATATATTGGTCCTCATAGTGTTGTTGATCACTTGATATATATCTGATTGATGATGATGCTTTGATATCTCTTACTGACATATGCAATGATAATATCTGACAGTGAACAGGTGGAACAGGTTCAGGGGGAGAACATGGTTGATGATATTTTGGGAACTATTGATGGACATTTACATGTTGTTGTTCTGGATGCTGGTGCTGGCTATTGACAAATGCTGCTGATTATAGTTGTTGATGAATATCATGGTCTTGTTTAGGACATTTGGTCTCTGTTATATATGTCATGTATATCTTTTACTGTAACGGTCACAAAAAGACCTAATTTGTAACCCCACTATGCATGGGATGAATGATGTAATGTTTCTTGACTTGTATAAACAATTGATATATCTCCACTTGGTTGGGTAGATGAGTCAAATTTGGTATATCCCCACTTGGTTGGGATATGGATCCATGTATGATTCATTGGTGATAGGAAGGTCATTTGTGATGTATGTATAGAGTCACGTTCTTTTTTTAGAACATTTTTTTGCAGACTTTGTTTATGCTCAGGGGGAGCATGGACTCAATCATGGGAGCTCAATCAACACTTCAACATATCAGAGAATTCAGCATGCACTTAGGAGGAGCAAGCACTTAGGGGGAGCATGACCCTTTTCCCTTGATGTCAAAGGGGGAGAGTGACTTGGTGTGGTTTTTGCCATCAAGTCCAAAGGGGGAGATTGTTGGCATTATGATGTATATGTTGTACTTGATGGCAACCCACTTGTAGCAAAACAACTCTCTTGTATATGGTAACTAGATAAGAGATATTAAATGTGACAGAATGCGTGACAAGAGTGTTTACAAATATGATGAAATGCAAAGCGGCTTCAAGGAATCAGTTCAGAAAGCAACTCACTCAAATGACAGATAACGGTACTATAAGTGGACAACATAGAGTTATAGATCAGACTACACAGAAAGAAGAAAGAGAGGTGTACGCAGGTTCACCATTGACCAAACCACATATACACGCAGGTTCACTGTATACAAGTCGCGTATATGTACACACAGACTTTCACAAAAGGAAAAGCGCATATACCTTGGAAAACTAAATGTTTGGTCCGAAGTATTTGGTCCATGGTATTGGTCCAAGGAATTGGGTCCGAGGTATTGACCCCAGATATTTGGTCCAAGGTATTGGTCCTAAGAGTTTTTGGACCATGGTATTGAGAAAGGCCTAAAACTATAAAAGGAGGAGAAGATCATTAAGCCAAAGCGTGAAAGTATCGAATATCTAATATAGTGTGAGATCTAATATGGAGGTCATTGGCTTATGGTGTTGTGTTGGATCTGAACTGAGGAAGAACCTTAGCGCTTGATGAAGGATAAGATCTAATGATGCATCAAGATCTTAAGGCTTGAATTGAATTATATTTATGTGGTTTGATGATGAATCTGAATAATTGGCGCATGTTGTAGTCTGTAAATATCATGATCTGGGTATGGTTGAAGTCTGGAATAGTTGTTATGTTTAAATAATCTTTTAAAGATCTGTACGTAGGTTCACTTCAGAATAGAAGCGTATACACATTGGTTCTTCATATCAAAACAACGTATACATGATAAATTTGATTTGCAAGTATATACGCTGGTTCGCTTTGAGGAAAGCGCGTATGCATGTAGGTTCGACACATGGAAGTAGCGTATACCTTATAAAATATGTTTTAGTTGCTTCTATTTGCTGTTGCAGTGTTCTGGGTGATTGCTTTGGTTCTGGTTACTGTATTCTGGTGACAACATTCTGAATGATCAGAGTGATTGATTGATTTGGTCGTGGTTGGTTCAAAAAGGAGATTGGTTGATGCAGATATGTTTGATGATTGAATGATGTTGTTGATGGATCTAGTATGAAAATTTATGAAACGTGGTACCTGGAAGAAAAGAGAAGGTTGAAGGCTTCTGTAGGTCGGCACCTACGTACTAGTAAACATAATAGCGAGTACAAAAGCTAGGGGGTTGTAGCTCCCTTCCAGTAGAAGCTGGAGAATGAGAGAAGGTTATAGCCTTTTGTAGGTAGAAGCTTGCGTATTGGTATAAGACTGCACTAGTACAAATTTTTTAAAAAGAATTCTCTTATTCTTAAAAGAAACCAGAGACAATTGTAGTAGGTTGTTTTCACCCACATTGGGTTTCCACCTTATATCTTGGTTTTCATGTGTGTTTCTTATGTGTGGTGATCTATTATGTTTTACTACACCTGGTTACTGTTTATATGGTCCTAATGCATTGATTAAAACTCAATATATAATGAATTAACTGAATCATACGTTTGCTAGATATACGCTAGTTGCTCTAAACACAGTTCCGTGTACACACGAGTTCCCTCAACTGAAGTAGCGTATATAAATCTGATTATGGAAATGAAAAATTATTAGTTTGATAATACTGATTCAACCCCCCCCCCCCAAGTATTATTTGCAACAATATTGACCTACCATAGGCTATTGGTAAGCATTATATGTGGAAGATGGGTTGTAATGTTGTTGAACCTGTTGAACCTGGACCTCAAGAGACTGCCCCAGCTACTGCAGGGGTTGACCTTGTTTTTGCAAGGGCTGACCTTGTTGATATGCATATGAAGCTTGTTGTTGTAGAGGTTGACCTTGCTACTAAAAAGGCTGACTTTTCTACTGTAAAGGTTTCCCTTGCTACTGCAAAGGTTGGCCTTGCGAGTACAAAGGTTGAGTAGGCTTCTAAACAAGATGAGTTTTCTGCTGCAAAGACTGCTGAGACTGCAACAAGGGTTTCCCCTACTGCTATAACAGTTTCCCTTGCTACTGCAACATTTTCCCTTGTTGTTGCAATATTTTCCCTTGCTGTTGTAAAGGTTTCCCTTGCTGCTACAAGGGTTGTTGGACAGTTCCTTGGGATATACCTTGAAGATATTGGTAATTTTTGAATTGAATCTGAACATATCCACTGGGAATAGTGGATTGACTACGCTGGATATAAACTCCTGCTAGTGGAGTTTAAGACAGATTGACCAAGGTTTGCGAAGCATATGGGACATAAACCTGTTGGAGTGGAATTTGAGCCATATAAGGCTGTTGGTACTAGATATTACCCAACCCAGATGGATCAATAGGGTTAGGAATATTGCCAGAATAAGTTTTATTAACTACAACCATGTGAATTTGTAATCCACTCATAGTGGTTTCATTTGACACAAGAGGAATATTCGGATTTTTCCCCATAGGCAGTGGTACATTTTGTCCACTTGACGGAGGGGTGGAAGGACTAATTGAAACCTGACCTGAAATAGTCAGTTGTACGAAAAGGGTTGGTTGAAATGACTGTACAAGTTGAGATGGAACCGTATTTTGAATGGGAACTGAAGTGACAACATTTTGTATAGAAGTTTGAGAGGTCGCATTTGGAATCAATGGACCAGAAGTAGGCATGACAATGGAAGACCAAATGGGATTCTAATACAAAGATGAAGCACTAGGAGTTCCTGTAATTAAATGGGCTAGGATTATATAGCTAGGTGGAAGCATGGGTCCACTAGTTTCAGGAACTGTGTGAGATGGGACTCTTCCTGTAAAAGGAAATCCTTCTAGAGGAAATTCATACCCTTGTTCATCATCAACATGAGGACTATGAGTAGCGGAAACTTCCAAATGGGCCGGGAAGAGGTTGGGATCTCACCTTCTGATTCC
Source organism: Pinus taeda (assembly GCA_000404065.3). Lineage (NCBI taxonomy): Eukaryota > Viridiplantae > Streptophyta > Pinopsida > Pinales > Pinaceae > Pinus > Pinus taeda. The sequence continues at coordinate 21,237 of APFE030955355.1, forward strand.
ATGGTGTTGAAAATGCAACAAGATGATGGAGCTTAGTGAAAAGAAGTCGCCTTCACTAAGTGTGCCCGCAGGCTATTTTTGGCGCAAAATCTATTTTTAGACATATGGATCATGGTCTATGAGTTGCAGGATGCTATTTGTGGATGATTGGTCATGTTGGTAAAAATATATGGACTTCTATTTTTAGACATATGGGCGGAGTCTATTTTTAGACTGCCAGTCTAAATATAGAACAATCGAATATTATTAGCTCTTAATAATATTTAGAGTATAAACATTATCTTATCCTCTTGCAGCACTTCAGTTCGAGCTACGGATGTGGCACATGCAACTGCCAGAAGGAAATACGCTTTTCTTATGGGTTAACTTGAGCTATTGCATGAAGGACTTCAGTTAGAACTTGAGTGATTGAGTTATTTGGAGTTGAATGAGGAGTTGATGGAGTTGTGTTTAGTTTGACTTAGTTGAACTGGTTGTATTTAGTCTAACTAACAAATACACTAGTGTTGAGTGGTGTGAATTAGTTATTAATTAATTCACTAATTATTAACTCATAAATCAACTGAGGAATACATCAATTAAATCAGTGCATGGACAGTTCAATGGAGACAAGTGTTAGAGATGAGTGAAAGGGCAAGACAGCTGTAAGTTGTGACTATAGTTGTGCATGAGATTTGCACAATTAGTGGATTGAGATTGCCAATGAGGATTGCGTAGTGCAACACAAGGGAAATACGGGTTTGGATTAGCCATTCTCATCTATTCTCATGCAGGATTGTACAGTGGAGGCAGGCAAACAGTGGAGGAGATTTGAACCTGTGATTGATTCATATCTGAGCTAGTTTGTGTGTAACAGGTGGAGATAGTATTGAGTACTTGCGAGGAGTATTGTACTATGTATTGTTACATGTTCTCAATCAATATAATATACAGATAGTTGGGGGTTTTCAGCTGTTTCCCCGTGATATACTGTGTTGATATGTGTGATTGATGCTTCAATGTGCGCATGCGATTGTTTCGTAATACTGCAAAATTGAGGATCAACGTAGAGGATGTTATGTATTATGCATGATTTCGTAAATAGTGTATAATCAGGATAATCTTTGTGAATAAGTGTCATATTATTAAAAATTTCTACACATGGGTGGAAACAACTGGTGACAAGGAATCTGAGATGTGTGAGGAGATAACTCTAAAGGAATACCAGGCCGATCATAAGGAATGTAAGGATGCTAAGGAGATATCACAACAGAATCAAATAATGGATTCACCGGATGAACAACAAGCCTCTACGAACTCTCAGGGGTCTGTATAGGATTGTCAGGGGTCTCAGGATCAGATTCTTGAGGTGACCAAGAATCCAATGGAGGTGGATGAGAAGACAGCGGTTGGATACTTGGAATAATCCCATGTTAGAAACCTTGATCTTCAAGTGACTAAAGAAGCTCCAGATGAACCCCTTGGGAGGACCCTTCAGTATTAGACAACGAAGGAGAACTTTGGGGTGAAATCAATGGTTCAGCCACAATGACTTTCTCTGAAGAGCAGAAAAGGAAAGGAGAATCGTTGAGGGCTTATTAATAATCTTGAAATTAACAGGGAATTACTCAATATTAGTCCAAGAAGCAACTGCATGCGTTTGACATGTTTATCGTGGGCAATTATTTTTAGAAAAAAAAACTTTTCCTTTTCATGTTTTAAGAGTCGAGAAAAGGACGAAAAGGTGAGTCTAGTCACTTTTGTTGGTTTAGCGAGCTTGAAAGGACAAGTGCTCGATGATATTTTGAAATTTAAGGAGTCAGAAAAGATCGAAATTACCACTCAGGTAACTCTAGGAAAAAGGGAGTACTAAGTAACTGTGAACTACAATATACACCTCAGAAAATAAATTTACCAAGGACTTGACATACGTGTAGAAAATCTTCCCGAATATTGTGTTTAGTGTATCACGTTTACAGGGTGACAAACTCAACTTCCTATGGATAAAGGTTTGCAACCTATGAGGGTCTCCCTTTATATACTTGACGGTACGGGGAGAAAAAGTCTGTGCTAGCACTATCTAATGCAAAAGCTAATGAAAATTGTTGAGTTTTATAGACGTTGGAACACGTCTCTAGCCTAGACCACTAAGTATGAGTGTTAATGTTTCAAATTCTCCTTAAATTAATTGATGGATTTTAAAGTTAATCTTGAAATTATGTTTTGATTTCAAGGCCTTAACGATGTCACATGTTCTGAAAATGCAGTTAAATGATTAAATTGAAATCCTTTCATTCAATGAAGGCTACCTATTTGGGGAAGAGAAACACCCAAACGTGCATCAAACAAGAAACAACGCATCAATGACAATTTTCCAATGCTAAATGAAAAACGTGAAATCTAATCTTTCATTTCATAAGAAAATGTGATGCCAAAAATAAAAATAAAAAAATCTTAAAGCGATCTGCCTTAAGATGTAATGATGATTTCCTTTTCACTTTAATGCAATCAATATAATATAGTGCAAAAGAGAAAAAGAAAATGCAAACAACTCAATAATCGTGAAACTATCTTCCACATTAATGATTTTGAATGCAACAAATGCTTCGAAAACCACTTAAAATATAAATGCTTTCGCTTTCGCTTTTCGAAATAGAAAATTCAAAGAAAATACTTCCTTTCAGTTCAATCAAAACAAACAATTTTGTAATCTAGTTCTTTCCAAATGGAACTAAAGTGACTTTCAAAGCATCTACTCAATTCGACACTAATGAAAACAACTTAATACCCAAGAACCAAAAGTGATTTGCAAAAGACATCCAAACACAAAAAGACTCTTTAAATAAGGGTAATTGATCTTATTCAGTAATAACACCATCCTTGCAATTTAGTATTCCTATGGCATCCCTTGTGTTAGACTTTCTTGAAATTAGTCTTAATAAATAAAAAATCTAGCAGACACTCTATTTTTTACAACAAGCTCTATCTAGCAAAGGAAATGTTGATTACACAAACTTGTAGGAACACTATTACAAGTGTAAAGGTCATCCAAAGATGTTTTAATCTTTTTTTTTGTAAGGGAGCGATAGTAAAACAATTTATTTTCTTGCATGAGGACATGCAAGATGATCAACATGGGGGGATGTCAGGCCTTTGTTTTGTCTTGCTTTTACTCAAAAATCCCTCATGCTTTTATTTAGTTTGAATGGTTATTGTTGTGGTTTTGTGCATTATTAGAGACAATAAAGTAAGTACTTACTATTGGCCACGATTCCCTTGTTTTAACGAGATTTAAATATTAAAATTATCATTAATAATAGTTGTGTGATTGCAAGTTTAAACTTAGTTACGCATATGCCAATAGGCTTTGACCCTACACTCACCTCCTTATACTATGCATCAGATTCCTGTACCAATTGGGATTCTTGCACTCATGAGGATTCCTACACCATTTTATTATAAGACTATCTGGTTCTTGCACCACGCATCAAGTTCCTGCACCAAAGTCAAAGAATGCGTTGACTACTTCAAGTCAAATTTGGCTGACATTACATATCTGATAATTTGAATATCAGTTCGAGGATGTTTTGGGAAACTATTGTTGGTCAACATCGCACTTAGTTTTCAGCACAAGTTGCAGGCCGAGAAAAGAGGATCCATTTACCAAAACAATCGCTCATGTATCAAATTTAGCTCCCCTATTTGAAATTTAGTTACACCAAAAATAGATTTGACTATTATCCATGGAAAATTGTTATGATTTATAATTTGTTCCTTTTGTATTTGATTGCCTTGTTGATAACCCAATTTTGAATGTAAATATCTATATAAACTAAAATATGGCTTTGAGCTCGGGGGAGAGCAGACGATCCCAATGTAGTATTATGCGAGTGTAGTCAACTTGTGGACTACTCCCTCTGTTTGCTAGATTCTTATCTTTTCCTGCACCATGTAAATGTTGCACTTTCAAGATTAATTGAAGCCCACCTTGATCAGGACAGAGTGGGAACAACTCTGATGTTTGTATTATCAAGATTGAGTAAGTTAAATAGCCATGTTGTTTGTAGTTATCATATATGATCCGAGAACATCATGAGAATGCAAATATTTAATGGGAGTGTAGGGACTAAGTGAAACAAGCCTTATCTATATCAGAAAATGGCATTGCACCTAGCGCCATGAAGATGACAATGAAATCAAATTTTGATAGACGAGCACGAAATAATAAGTTTGAGATATAGATTTACGATTGAGTGAATTGAGATTGCACTTGAAATGAGGGTAGAGTGGGAGTTGGCATGACCATGGTTTCCTCTTGCTAGAAAAGCATATGTACAAACATTTTTGTACTTTGTAGATGGGTATGAAAATGGTTGAGAATATCTACTGATCTAAGTAGATAGATTCCAAGAAGATCACAGAGAAACACCCAAAAATGAGTTAGGCGACACACTGAATTTGGAAACAACAGTGAATTTTGAGCACCCACTTCAATGTCAAGGATGCAAAAATGAGCAACAGACAGACAGGGACATTATGGTCTAGAATGAAGCAAGGATTGGGGCCTCTAACAAGGTAGCATGTAACAAGACTAAAAATGAAATAATTACGACAATGGAGAGATGAAATGCTCAAGCTAGTAAATTTGATGGGTTGAGCGGATGGAAAAGAGAGGAGTTACATAGAGGGGAAAAAAAAACGCTTAAATTGGGAACTACACTATGATACCATGTTATGTCAAGAAAGTAACTCCCAATGCATTGGATTGATAACCTGAACGTAAATATATATACATCAAAGTGACCTTTGGGATTTCAATTCCAAGGTCTCTTCAAATCACCCTATTTTATTTATTTAAATATTTACATATTCTACCCAATCCCAAAGGATTAGTGTCTAATAATTGTTAAATAAAATAACATAACATTGTAGAACACAAATTGATCAGAATGGTGGTAGCTATCACTAAAGGGAGAGAGATGGTAGCTAGATGCATTCACCAAAGCTATCAGAAGAGGCGAAAAGAATTTATTTTTACCATGTTAGGTCAAGAAAGTAACTCCCAATGCATTGGATTGATAATCTGAACGTAAATGTATATACATCGAAGTGACCTTTGGGATTTCAATTCCAAGGTCTCTTCAAATCACCTATTTTATTTATTTAAATATTTACATATTCTACCCAATCCCAAAGGATTAGTGTCTAATAATTGTTAAATAAAATACCATAACATTGTAGAACACAAATTGATCAGAATGGTGGTAGCTATCACTAAAGGGAGAGAGATGGTAGCTAGATGCATTCACCAAAGCTATCAGAAGAGGCGAAAAGAATTTCTTTTTAACATAAATAAAGAACCGTAGAGGTTCAAAAACCTAACCCTAGAAGATGAAAAAATAAAAGGTTTGCAAGCCCCAATGTTGTTAGTTGGTACAACAACTTCCTAGGGGGATAAATTTTGCATATAATGTCAATTTTTGGTGCATAGTAGCCCATCGGAAAAAACTATTTGATTATAAATTTTGGTTGGGGTGAGGGTATGACAGGGGTTGCCAACCCCTAGCCCTTCAAATCACCAAAAAACATCATTTAGGGCCTCAAAATAAACTTGGAAGTTTGGGACCCAAAAACCATAAAGAAACTGCCAAGAAGATGGAGAACCATCGAGTCAGTGGAAGAGGTGGGTGACCACCGATATCCACCTGGACCATTCTTTTGCATTCCAACCTAGAATTAGGTCCAAAATTATTTATGGATAGAGTTACTTAATGAACTAAAAGAATAAAGTTACTAACTAAATATGAGTTTTTCTCTAGACTGAACAAATATGAATCATGATAATATAGGGGTGGTCGCAATAGTAACCCCCTCAATAGAAAAGGAACCATGATGAAAGGAAAAATGGATGTCGCATAGATATCATCGTCAGATGGATCAACCTTAGTATATCTTGAGCATTTCAACATCCATGGTTTGAAGTATTTGAGCTTGGATTATTTGGCACCACGTGTCACATAATTAAGGAGAATGAGCAACAATCATGACCAACCCAATATATGTGATTATTGGAGATCACTACTTTTGGGAAGTTGATGTGAATTGGAAATAGGGTCGTTGAGGAAAAATATGCAACGAACAAAAGTATTATATGGTGATAGTAAGTGATAATTAGGCTTTTCATTGATTTTTGAATTAGAAAATGTGTTCATTGATAAAGAGAAAAATAATAAAATAATTCAACAAATGAAATCAAATTTTATCAATAAAAACTACAAGCAATCACATAAATGCCCTTTTAAAGATATAGTAAAAAGTTCCATTGAATCATGCCTACGCATGATTATTAAGTATCATTGATTCAGTGTCTGAAATTCGCGTATTTTAATTTGCATATGAAATAAAATCAGCATAAGCATGGAGATTGTGATCAATATAATTAAATAGACTTATATTAAATTTGTCATTGAAAAAATTGTTTTGTAAACCATTTTTCTTCAAAATCTTTTTATTAAAAAATGTATATATAAATTTGTTCACCATCAAAATGGATTACCTATATATAAATTTGTTCTCCATCTTTTTTATATTGTTTACCTCCATAAATAAAGTGAATGGCATTTAAGCAAAAGGTGAAAAATGAATAATATTTAAGCAAAAGACTAAAAAAAATATGAATACTTGGCTTCCTGAGTTAACTAATTAAGAAACCAATGAAGGGTCAAAATTGTTTTTCCCTTTTTAAATGGCATTTTCCTAAATGTTAAAGTGTAAATTTAATTTAGTCTTTCGAACCTGCCATTGTTATTATTATATAATATAATATTTTCGCAGATTTATCAATACTTTTTTGGATTAAGGTATGGATGACATTATATACAATCTAAACATAAAATAAAGTGGCAGAACTTTTCTTTTGATTGATACATGTACTAGGCGCCATGCAAAGTTGTAGGCTACCACTTGGAATGATTACAAGAGCATTAAATATATATTTTTAACAAATGTTTGTTTATTATTTAAGGAGTCTGTCTTCACGTACAATGTAAGATGCTATTTCTGTATATGTGATGTAGGATAAGATGGTTTGTCCATCGGTCTTTTCAAATGTCTTGACTATCCTTAATCTTTGATTTTCCTAAAGTGAACTAATACCCTTTTATATTTGTAATGGGCTTATAAGGTATTTTTTAAGAATTTAATATTTTTCCTGTATAGTATTGTAGGTTACTATTTTGATTTGAAAATTCATAGCTATATAATGTAGTGAATATTCCATAAAAAAACATATAATTACTATTAAAATTAGTAATTCGTTTAGCAAATATCATCAAAATATATATACTAATTTTTAAAATATCTAAAAATTTCACTCCTCAAATTTTCCCAAATTTGTTTAATCACTATTATAACTAAAATATTTTTAACATAATCACTGTCTACGAAAAAAAATCATAAATCGCTCCCTACAAAAAGATCATAACCAAAATATTTTTCAACTTGGATTATTTAACTGTGCTCTTGATAGAAGTAGTGAGGGAGTGGACAGATAGTGAGCCTAGATTAAGAACATTTTTATTATAAAATTATTTAGCATTGTGCACAATGGTGGAGGGCTGAGGTACTGGGCTAGTAAAGAGCTTAATTAAAATATTTTTATTAAATTGAATTCTCAAAGATAACAAAATTTTCATTTTTTAAGTTAAATTTATATTATTATTAAATTAATAAAAAATAAAAAAAAATAGTTAAATATAATGAAAATTTATTCGCAAGATTACATTTTGTAAGTTTGTTAACAAAGCTTAACTCCAAAGATGTTGAGAGGAATTGAACTTTGACTTTGTCAATTTAACTAATTAAACTAACTTTAAAGACTAAATAAATTCACATATATATTAAAATAAAAAATCACATTAAAATAATTTAAACCAATAATAAATATAAAATATAAATAAATAAATTTTGATTTTAAGAAAAAAAAAAAAAAAAATACAATAAACATTTCATATTGTAAGATATAAAAGATAATTTGCCAAAATAAATAAATTAACAAATGAGTAAATAAAGAATGAATAAATTTAAAATTTTGTATTTAAAAATGATCTTAAATACTAATAAAATCAATAAGCCAATAATAAAATAAAAAAATTATAAATAAATAAAATATTTTATTTAAAAAAAACAAAAAACTATATAACATTTATATTCATAAGAATAAAAATTGCCAAAAAATAAATAAATGAAAAATGAGTTAAATAAAAAAAATTAAATTTAAAATTGTATTTTAAAAATTAATCTTAATAAATACATAAATACAATAACTAAATGATAACAATAACTAAAAATCATGTAGATCAATAAATTAAAAAGTTATTTATTTAATAAAATAAAATAATATTAAATAAAATTAAATAATATACCATTTAGTTAGGAAACTTTGAAATGTAAAAAAATAATGAAACAGCCCATGAAAAACTACAGGAAAAAGTAATAACAATAATGTGGCATCATATTAAATATTTTATTTTATAAAAAAAATAAAATAATATATAGCTTTTAGGAAAACTTTGGAAATATTAAAAAACTAATAAAAGGTCGGAGTATAACCAAGAGTCTGTCCTGCTTTGGGAGGGGATTAATACTAAGGCAAGAATAATCGCCCCCAGCAACTAAGAACGGCTATGCACCACCACCCATAACAAGTGTTGCATGCAGTAGGTAGTCCCTGTCATAAGTGAATGGCCTCTCTCAAGCACAAATGAAGCCTTTTTTTGATTTGTGCACCATTTCTCATGCTTTCGATAAAGAAGCTAGCTGACATCAATTCATGTGGGTGCTGTGCAGGACGATCATGCTATCATAATGGTGCTTGAAAAAGTCTTTTCAGGATAATATTTTACAGGCGCTGTGGATTGTTTTGCTTCTTTAACGATAGTTACACCAAGTATCAAATAGACAAATCTAATCAGTGAATAGTTGAATGATATCATGCGGGACTTTTCATTTCATCCAAGATGGGACGACGAAGGTAAGAGAAAACATAATGCACAAGTCGATCACTCGAAGAAGGTTGGAATCTTAAATTTATGTTAATGTAAATTCGATAACAGTGATTATTTTTTAATACACTCGATTTTAGGTTTTGAATATTTTAGAAACTGTTAAATTTCTTTGTATTTATATATGTATTTTTTTTATAATAATTTCTTTGTATTTAGATATGTAATTTTTTTATAATAATGGATTGAAAGCAGTGATTTTCAAAAGAAGAAAAATAGGTCACTTGTCTAGTTCCATAGAAGAAAAAATAATATCAAAGTTAAAGTGATTACCTTCAACCTCAGAACAAAACATTTTCTAGATTGGGGAAGGTGTAAAATATGTCACGATTCTAAATATGACATTCTATTTATTTTAAATTTTCATTTGCAATTAAAACGAAAACTATTCTATATTCAATATGACCTAAAAAATTTATTTACAATTAAAAAAAACTATTCTATATTCAATATGACCTAATATATGATAAAAATTAAGCTTGTTTAGGAAAATAATCAATTATTAACTAACTTAGATCATAAAAAATGATATGTTTGGTTTTTATAATTATTTATTTCAGGAATCAGATATGATGTAAAAATCAAAAATACTTTTTTTTCTTCGAAAAATGCAAATATTAACATATTTCTTTCCATCATAAAGAAATAAAATTACTAACTTTTATATTAAAAATAGTTTTTTTATATGAACCTTATAATCTACAAAGTAGAAAATAATATGAATACAAATACAATTTTATTATTATTTGTGAAAATGTTTTTTCAAATTCAGAACATATGTGGTCTGATGTCTATAGATGTCTATGGATATGGGTGAACAATTTCAGGTTGTCGCACCCTCGCAGAACTGAAGAAGTTGTGTTGAAAATTCTCAGATAACAACTTTATATCTTGCAGATGGATTCACAACAAAAGAACATCGAAGCTAAAAGAGAAGTTAGGATATTTTAGTGAATGAGTTTTTCATATTTGCATTATGCCACTGCACTGCACCCAGACTTCCCTTAATCTTAACACGGCTATCTCAAGAGTTCACACAACTCTCTCTCACAGAAGAGCCTTAATCTCTCAACACCCAACTAACGATTTCTCATAGAAGAGCCTTAAGCTCGCAGCTCTCAACCAGGCAGCACTTGAACTTGGCTCCGATACCAAATCAGAGATCATGCATTAAAACACAAAACTCAGAACACTTACCTTCATTCGATGGCAAATAGGTATTTATACACAACAAAGAAACTTTTGGAGTCGGTGGGGCGGTAGCTTCTCCAGAAAACTTATTAATTTGTTAATGCTTCCCCCAAATTCTAGAAGCTACCTGCTGAATTCTCTAAAAGTATCCAGCTACTGCATTAATGGCAATGGTTGAAATTACCATTGTTTTCCAACAAAAAGTTCAAACTCCTTGCAACATAACTGAAAAACATGGCTCACAATAAAGCGTTGTAGCCTCCATGCCATGAACATTGATTTCGTTTTCCTTGCCGTGTCACTTTCGCACTGCTGCCTGCCCATAGGCGATGGCAACCAATATATGGATAGTTGTATGGCTGTAGGCTATTGCAACCAATATATATTGTTTTATCAATGAGGGGTGGCGTATGTTACTCATTTGATTTAATCAAATATGGAGTGAGACTATCAATCTAATTTAACCAAATATATTATCTAATCAAGTACGTGGAACGAAGTAATATATCTCATCCGTCTCATTTAACCAAATAGAGACCACATACATTATCTGACGAGTGGCATATGCTACCCTATAAAGTGATAACTCCATTTTGGGCCACCATAAAGCCATAGATTCAGAGTCACCAAAGATTCCATTATCATTCTTCTTGTTCCGTAATATTGCATGACGTGCAATAAGTACTTTAGCTACGTTGTGCAGTTAATAAAAAGGAAGGTTCAGAAAGAACGACCATTATTAATGGGAAAGTTGTCGAATGCAATTTCATTTGATTAGATTCCTTTCTCAAAAAGTTGTTTAATGCAACTATCATCCGCACAGTTTCCTTACAAAAATTCAATTCATTCACACTACGTGGTTGTAAGATTTGTTTTTGAGTAGGTCCGGCTTCTTTGATTTGTTTTTGGCACCTAACACTTGTCTGCCCTGAGCTCAAAAAAATGCCTTTCAGTACGGAAAGGAATGCCATCTCTTTTGACTGATGGCTAAACACTATGCACTAATTTGTAAGATTAATCAGTTTCTTATTACTGTAGTGCGTGCTTTTCAACACATAGGAAAATGCCATGAGTTTTGAGTAAGTAAGATGCATAGGAAACTGCAGATTAATCAAATTTTATTTCTATATACACAGATCTAATGACTCATGCAGTAATGTACGCTATTCAGTGCATAAGATGAAAAATAATGGCAAACTTAACGTCCATTGGAGTGTGGAATAAGGCTGTTAAGTAATGTGTCTCAATAGGGTTATGAATATAACGACTAATCTGTTATTTAAACTTGATAGGATGGGAAATTGGAGCTTTTCTACTGGAGATCAATCCAGAATTAATAATTTGGAATAATATTTTTGAATCAATATTCAAGATAGAAATATCCCCATTTTGTTACGTGGAATTTGAATAATATTTTTTGAATTAATATCCAAGATAGAAATATCCCCATTTTGTTACATGCAATTTGTTCTAATTTATACAGTAATCGTAGACAATTATCATAATTTTTGACATAATACACACTGTTTATACTGAGTGCCTGAATTGGGACGCAGCAATTGAAAATTATACAAAATGCATTGATGCCACTCACCTTCAACTCAAGGAGAGCATGTTGAATGACCATCAGAATATCAGTAACAGTCTTCTGCAAGCGGCTTCCACAGAGGTGATTTATCATAGAGGTGATTTATCATTAATTTCCGGCAGCACTGCAGCAGGTTAGAATTCTAGCAATTTGATTAGGGAAATTTATTTTTTTGTTACTGACTACTTGTAATCATTTTTATAATAAAAACGATTTTGAAGAAGCAGAAGCAAATTCTCTGATAACACTTCGAAAGATCAAGAAATCAAATACCTGTTGAAACTGCTTCACAGGGGTGAAGCTATGAAGCATCTGGCACCTGCATCTATCAGGTGGGATCCCAAGGTTGGGAAAGGGAGTTAGAACCTCTCCAAAGATAGGATTAGGCCCTCATGTCAAGGAGGTAGCTCATAGGGATAAGACCAAGAGGCCAAGTTGGGAGAATTCAGCCTCATCTATGCCAAACAACCTCCATCTTGCCACTCTGGAAGCTTCTAGATCATGAAGCTTCTCATCCTCTTTGGGAAAATTACCTTTTTGGGATCATCACGGGTATACAAGTGAACGAAGCGATCCCATCGCGGGTCAAGTATTGTGCAATGAGCAATCATCGTTGTTTTTAGTCTCATAAGCGCAATGACTCTCAAATTAGGGTTTTAAAGCTATTTCTCACATGGAAAGCTTAAGGCATTTTCCAATCAATGTCTTGGGAAGGATCTGAGCTACATATATGAATGGGTACACTGCATAATGGTCATGTTTCGAGTACTTCGGGGTATGTCACAAGGAAGTGCAAGAGGTGTGACAAAATACTGTGTAACAAATGTCCCCTGAAGCATGAAGGCAGAACGAGGAGTGATGGTTGAGATGTTATACGAGATTTTGCAAGGACGAGGACAAACACTGTTAGGAGACTTTCAAATCAAGGACGCACATACATATACATATATGATATCATGAAGTCACGATATGGATGCAGCCATTCCGATGATAAGGAATATATGAAAGGATCCATGGTATGGGCGCAGCCATCCAAATGAGAAGGATCATCTGTGAATCTAAGATCCAAGGTATGGACACAACCATCTGATATAAGAGGATAATCATAAATGTAAAGTCCCACGATATGGTCACAACCATTCTTATAGAAAAATCATGTGTACAATCATGAATAGAACTCCACGCAACCTGAATTATATCAGACACGACTCAGGGTCTTGCGCTCCGTCCCGACCTGATCAAAGTAAAAATTCTAGCATGCAAATAAATATGTTGAAGTCGAAGATGTTAGAAAAACACCTGATTATCGGGCAATGATGTGGACCTTTAACAGGTATGAGAAAAACAACCAATAATGATAACGTTTATCAAGGTACGATAGTACAATCCGTGAATGTGATAATGAAGTTGAAGTCGAACACTCGTGGAATTATCCAATCGAAGGCTAATTATGAAGACCTATTGTCAAATGCAAAGAACTTTTCATTAAGGCATGCAATCTCTAAGGTACTGAAAGGGAGTTTCTAAGTCATCTTCCTGGAAAATGCGCTGAAGTCAACAGGAAGTGACCCGTTGAAGGAGGGAAATGATGAGTCCTCCATCATCGACATGAAATAAGGAATAAAGTGGAATGAAATGAATAAGATCCTAGATTGTAATAATGGGTTAGACAATGGATAGGTAAGTAACTGCAGATATGACTTTCTCTTGAACACTGGTGACACGACTTCAAAGTGTGCCAACATTTGACTCAACATAGGAATAAAGGCCATGATGACAAAATGGAATAGTCAAATGAGAGGCAAAACTGGATCACACAAACCCGGGAGGACAAGTGATTAAGTGAGGATATCCCAAACCCAACACGAAAGCAGAAAAGTATCATGTTCAAGAGCGACATGTTGCCTATACAAAGGATGTTTCATCTTCATTTTTCCCCGCTATTTCTAGGAAGTACCCCAATTATTTTTATCACAATCTTGAAGGGGATAAAATATGCTTTTCATGTAAGTTCATTCTTCGAATGAATCCATCCTAGTAAGTTTTATGAGTCCTAGGAAGACGAAACTTGGTCTCATCACGGTGACGAGTCTTTCGTCGTAAAATTTAATGAGTGTGACATAAGAGTAACTCAGTATATTTTTCATATTTAGAGAGTTTGAAAAGGAGATGAAAATGAAAACTCCATCATGCCCCTTTTTGTAATTTGTCCCTCGAACTCGAAAAGGTAGAAAACATTATTCGAGAGAACCTCTTGACCATGTCGATCAACATGTACCTTTTTCGTAAATAGTCAACTCAGCTCGAAAAAGGGGTAAACATATACTAAGACGGCATCGATTCATTGAATTTTAACGAGTTCGAAATGACAAGCACTTGACAATCTTTTTAGTTTTTGAGAGTCAGAAAAGGGCTTAAAGATGACTCTAGGGGGGTTCCTTTTTCGTTTATTTTTAATAACTCTGAAAAAGAGATAAAACAAATACTCATAAGAATCAGTAAAAAAAAAAGCATTGTCCATCGAAAGCACCTATAACTACACAAAGAAATGCACCCATAATTGATATCGAGAAATAATAATAAAATATTATTAAAATATTGACAAAAAATGTCTTGAAAACTTATAAATAACCAAAAGTAACGTTATTTTTTTACCATTTTTCCATAGTAAGTTCTAAAAGTGTATTTGTGCCCTAATTTGTTTGATTTTCAAGTGACCATTGCGGGAGATTCAAGGCGCCATTTCATGAACCGTCTGCAATAGGTAAGATGTTTGTCCTTGCTCTTGCATTTCATCACATTTTCATGCTTTTTTAATGGAATTTTGTGTGCTAAAAGGGAGGATTTGCAAATTTTTGAGCGTCAGTGATCATCATGGGTTTGGTCATTGGACCCTCGATAATCGCTCTCGAGCTAAAATACGTCCGCGATGACATCACTCTATTTATACAAACAAGCACGATGGCGCCAAGGCGGAAATTTTTGAAGAAAAACCCTTTTTACAGCAAAAATTCTTCATTTCCATCAAGGAAAATGTCCTAATTGGTGTTAAATGATGTTTTGCAGGAGATCACGGTTCTGGAATGGAAAGAAAGTGGCCATGAGGCTAAATATCACCAAGTAGCCTAGAATCTAGCTTGCATCAATTCCTTGAGAGATTGAGGGTTGTTGAAGTTCTTCAAGACCACGAGACTGAGGGTTCAAATGGAATTGTTTCCCTATTTGATCAGTCTTTGGGATGTGGATCGAGAGATATTTATAATCAAAGGCCATGAACTGGAAATAGAAGAATCAAACATCTATTTCATCACAAGATTGTCCCAAAGAGGAGAGAGAGTCCAACTCTTCGGATATCGTCCAAGAGGAGAAAGTACTAGTGCTTTGATTAGAAGGCATTGCCCAGGTGCAGAGATGATGAGGGGTGGGAAGGTGAAGATTGCCACGATCACCAGCAACCTTCCTTTATGAACCATCCTATTCACCAAATCTCGTGTATCTGGGACGCAAGCCCTGCATGAGTGTTCAAAATCCCAATTTCTGTATGGAGTTGAATTTCTGTCCCCCACCATATTCAACTGGTGTGGAGGCTTTATGACGAATATGAAAACAAAGATGACCAAAGGGAAGGAGGGAAACCTGAGACAATTTGGGTTCGGCTCGATACTAGTGACTTTCTTCCTAGAATGGGTGCCCTAATTCTGGTATTAGTGGGAATAGGTACCAGATCCTGCCCCCTAAGACCCGAGGCAAGTGAATGCCTCGAGGAGGGGTGGGTAAGCAAATGCACTACCCTCCATAGTCTTTTACTTGGCTGAAGTGCCAATTACTTATGGTGGATGAATATGCATATGCTGGCACATATTTTTGATGGGATCTAGATCTACCTCTACCACAAGGAGAACAATGGACTAATTCAAGTAAAGACTTGTTTTTGGGATTTTTTTCAAGTCTTACGATTTTTTTTATAAAAAGTGTAAACTAAGACTTGACTTATGATAAATGTGTAGATGTGGGACCGGAAAGACCACCTGGCATGTCGCCAATAGCATGACGGGTTGCATATCAGATAGTGGGCACTGACTATGAGGAATGGGAAGACCCCTTAACCGAGATGGAGCATAACCTAGATGGATTACTCAAGGAATTCTGAAGTACGCTATTATAAACGAGGTGCCACTGCGCTGGCAGAGACACATAATGGGAGTATATGCAAGACTACATTGAATGTTAGGCCGATTAATCAGAGCAGTCTCATGCTACCATGAAAACTGTGCAGGGTGATAGCCTTTCTATCTATTTTGCATATTTTGTAGGCTTTGAAATCCAAGTCTCCCAGAACACTTTATTTTTTGAGATTTTTATGTAAAAACTTCGACAAAATCAATATATATGTGTGTGTGTGTGTGTGTGTGTGTGTGTGAGTGTGTGTGTGTGTGTGTGTATCTTGATTTTCTACTTATGTGTCCAGAATATGATCAACTTTATAAATTATGCAAATGCTATCAAGAACATAATTTGCTAATGCATCAGTTAATGTGTTCAAATTGCGTGGAATGCGTTGATATGTAATAAGATCAAAATTTTACATATTTTACCCAATCCCAGAGCATTGAGTATCTAACATTCCCCCCTTAATCTGAAGGGGTGTTTGTGAGTCCAAGCATCATTCTGAATATTTCAAAATTTTCTCTTCCAAGCACTTTGGTGAATATGTTTGCAATTTTCTCATTTGTGAAACAATGTTGCCAGTGAATAGGTTTGGCCTTTACATGATGTCAAATCAAATGATACTTTGTATTCATATGTTTGGTTGGATCATGGAATTTTGGATTCTTGTCTAATTTTATTACTAAAGTATTTTCAATCAAAAGAGGAGTAGAACTCACTTGTTTCTCCTACAAATCTTCAAGATTTTTCCTAAGCCACACAATCTCCTTGGTTGCTTCTACAACGACCACATATTTACTTCTATCATGGAATACATGGATTTGATGATTTTACATACTTTTTTTCCTTTCATAAAAAACCTTATGGTTAAGACTTAAAAACATTTTCTTTTAAGTCTTCATCCAAGAAATCAGTTCTTACATCCATTTAATGGAATTTCCATCCATTCTAAGCTACCAAGGAAAAGAGATTTCAAATCCTGGCCCATTTTGTTGTGGGGGAAATGGTCCCTTAATAAACCACTTCTTCTATGAAAATCCTTTTTCCATGAGACTTTCTTTGTGCTTGTAAAGTGAGCCATCTAATTTATACTTGTCCTTGAAGAACCACTTGTAGCCAATTAGTTTGGTTCCAAATGGAGGGTTCACCAGCTTCCATGTTCCATTCTTTATGATAGAATCATACCCTTTCTACATTGCTTATTTCCATTCATAATGAGAAGCAGATTCTTTAAAAAAAGTTGGTTCAAAATTAGTATAAAAAATTAATTCACAATAAAAAGACATCCATATCATCAACTAAATCAGAAACATTTAAATCACCTACAATTTTTGTCTATTCGAACTTCTAATTCCTGTCTTTCCAACCTCATCGAGATGGAAATTTTCAAGTTTTTTAATGAACCATTTGGAGAACCTTTTTGACATGACCTAGGCTACTCCATTGACTGACATGGGACTGCATCAAGATTTAGCCTTCCAATCCTCTCAATCACATCACTCAAAGTGTTTGCATGATCTGAAGAAGTGTTTGGAACTTCATGAGGGGAAGCGAGTGCTTCAAAAGGATATTCCATATATTAATATAGGATAGGGATCCCCCCTTCAAGATTTGGAATCTCATTATCAAATTCAAGAATTTTTTTGCATTATTAAATTTGTCCAAACGATCAAGTTGTGGCTCAATAGTGTTGTCATTCTTGGAATATTCAAGAAAAAACACATCTCTAGATGATATAAACTACTTATTTACCTCATCATAGAGATGATATGATTTGGTAGCATCTGAGTACCCCAAGAATATACAATTTCTACTCATTGCATCAATTTTGTTTCTTTGTTCCTTAGGAATCAAGGCATAATTGGTGGAACCAAAGACCATGAGATGCCTTACTAAAAGAATTTGGCCATACCACATTTTGTAAGGAATCCTGTTCTTGATAGCATAATATGGAAATCTATTGTTAATATATATTGCACATAGAACTACATCATCCTAGAACATCATCTTTACATTTTTGAAAAAATATCATTGAACGAACTGTATTTGAGATTGTATTGTTCATTCTTTCAACTACGCCATTTTTTTGAGGGTTGTATGGTGCAATTTCTTGATTTTGAATCTCATGTTTGCAAAGATAGTTTTCAAATTAATCATATTTTTTTCCATTATTAGTATGAATGGAGAAAATATGAGATTGTGCATCATTTTCAATCCATGTATGAAAGTTTTTGAAAGATTCAAAATATTCTGATTTACTTTTCAATAAATATACCCAACACATCCTAGTGTAATCATCAACAAAATGAATCATATATTTATTTCCATTTTCAAAAGGAATGAGCATAGAGCCCCACAAATTGGAATGAATAAGTCCAATATTTCTATGTGCACTAAAAAACAATCATGAAATGGTTGTTTAGTATGTTTTCCTAGGATGCAAGCATGACATTGCTTCAGTTTCCTTGGAATGGTTGGAAAAAAAAACACCATTTCTTTTTAACAAACAAACATTGTCATAATTAAGATGTCCAAATATTGCATGCCATAGAAGACTAGATGGTGATTTACTTTAATTATACTGAGAATCATATTCATAGTTTTATGCATGTGATTTACCTTGGTCAACGCAGTCTCCAAAATCTTGTTGAATGCTTTGATAGTTTCATTCACTTGCGGATGGTATGGCATACTATGTTGATGATATATCTGGAATTCCTCAGTAAGTGCACTAATAGTCTCATTCAGGAAGTGTGTTCTGCGGTCACTCATTAGAATTTTGGGACATCCAAACCATGTCAACATGTTCTTGAACAAAAATTCCGCAGCTGTAGCAGCCGTGCAGTCCCTAACCATCTGTTCTTCTGCCCATCGGGTCAAGTATTCTGTCACGCTGATGATATAGAGCGCACCCATCTTTCCTTGAGGTATGATAGGCCCTACAAATTCAATCACCCATTTTTCAAATGGTTGCAGTGTCACCTGTGGATTGAGCGGCATTTCATCCCTCCGTGATGGTTTCCCAGTCTGTTGACATACATCGCAGGCCCAACAATATGCTTTTGAGTCTTGATGTAGGGTTGGCCACCATAGTCCAGCGCGAAGAATCTTTTGTGTTGTGGCGCATCCTAGATAATGTCCTCCTGCAACCCCCCATGTGCTTCGGCAAGGATCTGTCCTCATTCGAATTTGGATACTTATTTGTGTAATATTTCATCATTGCCCATTTTGTAGAGGTGCCCTACAATAACAGTAAAGTC
The DNA here is from genome assembly GCA_000404065.3 of Pinus taeda. Classification (NCBI taxonomy): domain Eukaryota; kingdom Viridiplantae; phylum Streptophyta; class Pinopsida; order Pinales; family Pinaceae; genus Pinus; species Pinus taeda. Next base: position 40,484 of record APFE030955355.1, read on the forward strand.
TACTGCGCATACACTAGTTCTTTCTTCTGTTGAATAGAATACCCTTGCGGCGTAGTTCTTTTGGTTAACAAGTGGATTATATCCTCAAAGTGGCCATCCGCGACGCGCACTGCATAGAGTTGTACATCAGGTAGTCCTTCCTCTAAATTTGTGGGCTCTTAACCGTTCTTAATTCAGGACAAGTGATCTGGTCCTACATTTAGACGTCCTGGCTCTATGATGACTTCGAAATCATATTCCTGAAACAATAACAACCACCTACAAATGCACCCCCCCAACATAGGGTTATTCACTAAGTATTTTAACGCAGAATGACCAGTATACATCTTAAAGTGCCCCCTAAGTAGATAGTGGTGGTATTTCTGGAGCGCGTATACCATCACCAACCCTTCCCACTCAGTAGTGGAATAGTTCTTTTCAACTTTGGGCAATCGTCGATTATCTAATGTGATTGGGTGATTAATTCCTTCTGCTCCTTCCTGTGTGAGTACCGCGTCCGGCGTGATACACAACGAGTCAACATGCACGTGAAACTTGATTTCCGGTCAACATGCACATGAAACTCGATGTCCAATTTTGGAAAGACCAAAATGGGAGCTGATGCCATCTTTTCCTTGAGAATTTCCAAAATTTTGTTACATTCCTCATTCCAACAATAAGTAGTGTCCTTTTTAAACAGTTGTTCCATCGGTGTCGTGATCTGTGCGTAGCTCTTTATGAACTTTCGATGGTAACTGGTGTCTCCCAACGTGGTGTGCAATTGTTTGACACTTCATGGTGCTTGCAGATTGAGTATGATAGCGATCTTCGTCGGGTCTACCATCAGGCCTTGCTTGCAAACCACGTGGCCGAGTAGGTTCTCGAATGGGACGAGGAAAATACACTACTTTAGATTGAGTGCAATCTGGTGCCATCGACAAGTATCCAGCATTAACCGTAGGCTCATGATATGTTTCTTGACCAGCCCAAAGACGGTCCAATCATCAAGATATACCTCTAAGAACTTATGTATAAACTCCTTGAATGCAACTACCACGATGTGAGAGAATATCACCAGCACGTTCTTCAACCCAAAGGGAATCACTGTGTACTGAAAACAGCCCCACTGGTTGCAAAAGTGGTTTTACTCTAATCCTCTAGCTCAATCTTGATCTGTTGGTACCCCAAGAACCCGTCCGTGAAGGAGTAGGCTTCTTGCCCCCCCACATTTTCCAGTACTTCGTCTGTAAATGGCGTCGGGAATGGATCGTTAACACATGCATCATTAAGTTGTCTGAGGTCCACACAGATGCAAATTTCTCCCTTCTAGTTTTTCTCCTGAACCACCATAGGACTTACCTAGTTGGATTCCTCCACAAGTTCAATTATTCCTGCTACAAGCATTTTGTCCAGTTCCTCGTAAACCTTTGCTTTATATTTTGGGTTCAACCGATAAGGTCACCGCTTAACTAGCTTTGCTTCTGGCTCCAGAGTTACCTTCATCATTCCCAGGTTGCCAAGGATCCCTTTTAGCTCTGTGATTTTTGTCGGGAATAAATCTTGATATTCTTGAAGTATCTCGACGTCCTTTTCCACCATGGCATCATCCCAATAGTCCCCAAGTGTTGCATACTTTGGCTCTTCCTCCATACCAATGTTCACTTGTTTCGTTTTCAGCGATGCAGTGATGTCGGGGTCCTCGATTGCTGGTCCGCGAATCTCGTGACTTCCCTCTGTTTCCGGAATATTGATGTTCCTGGGGTCATCCTCCTCATCTTCTATCTACACATTGTAACATTCTAGGGTCTGGCTTAACTGACGTGACCAATCTGGTTGCACTATTTCTTCTAGTTCTAGTGGGACTTTGAAAATGGAAGCCTTCACAAGTTGCAAGGCATCGTCAACAGTATCCATCCATTAGTCCTCAAAAAATGTTAATAAAAACCCTCCACGCAAGATATCCCATTCGCCGGTACCATGTCGGAGTTTTGTTTCAGTATACAAGTTCATTGGGATGACATCCAAGGTATGATAAAATAAGTGTACCCACTCCAGCTGAGGTTCTTCTCCATAAGCCTGGGTCCATCTGGTAAGGTGCATGCGTGGATCATTACATCCATCGTATTTCTCAATTATTCACAGTTATGGCTTTCCAAATCTTATTTGCATCATTCGCCTACAACTGTGCTAGTCTTCAAAGGTTCCTTCTTATGTTCCTCACCACCACACTGGCATCGCGCACAGTGCCCATTTGAATGCATCAAACTGCTGGTGCTCTGGTACCGTGCTTTCAAACTTAGTCAGAAATGCGTCCACCGCTGTCAGCCCATCGTACATCGGTAGCTCTCGATCTTGAGCTTTTATGCAGTACAACAACCTAGTCATCATGCAGTTTAACGTTGTTAGTACATTCAATCGATTATGCCATCGTTCGTCTCCTTTGTCAGTTGGATTTACCCATCCTAATCCCGCGTAGTTATCTTGTAGATATGATCCAAGCCCTCATCCATTTCCTCATCACATATGGGTTCAGTGTAGCTTGCTCCTTCAGCTAGGTCTAGTGGAACGACTATGCGTAGAGACTTCTTCTCAAATATCATCTTCTGATTCTTCAAATTAATGATGCCATTCATATACGTGGCCCAATATATCCCTAATAATGTGAGGTAAGGGCTACTATCATCCACGATTTCTATTACCTCAAAATCCATTTGTGTGCTCGCGCCTTCTATATCTACTGCGATTCCTCGCAGTCTCCCCATGGGTAATATTTTCTGCTGATTTGCCATCCGCAATTGAATAGGAGACCATTGTAATGTGGGCTTCCCCATGCATTCCCAAGTCTATTTATGTAGCACATTTGCATCCGATCCTAAATCCAGAATGATCTGATCCATCTCATAGTCACCAATTTGTGTTGTTAATCATATTTCCCTTTCAATGTGTGAATCATGTTTTCCTAATTTGCAAACTACGCGAGGTTCACCTAACCCTGCGCACCTAGTTATCAGCTCTTGTAACCCCTTAACCACCTTATTTTTGTGAAGAAACTTCATGCATGTCTCTAAAAAGGTAGTTAGCATCGAGGGATCCATTTCCGGCATGGGTTGATCCTTCCTACCTGGGGTAGAGACTTTGACGAAGCTCTTCCTAGCTTCCAGACAGGTCTCCTTGTGAACCCCCACATCTTCCTTGATTAGTTTCCCCTTATCCTCCTCTATGGCCATGCTACTTCTAAGCATCATGTTCATGTTGGGATCTTCCTCACGCGGATCAGACCTCATCATTTGGACGTTCTACGTCATCGTAGGTTGAGCAACCCTCTTTTCACATATCTGCATTATCGGGTTTGTACAGTCACGTGTGTAGTGCCCCGGTTCGCCACAATTATAACAGATTAGCTGTCTACAACCCCTTCCTGGCCCCATTCCTCCTCGTCCTTGTCCTCGCCCTCACCCCCGGAAACCACAGTGCGCCATCGCTGTTGCTGGATCCTGACGTCGCACCTCAATTTGCATCTTGTAGGCAAGTGTTCAATCCATCAATAATTCATAACTACGGCAATCGCATTCATCTTGGCCCACCGATCTACAAAAATTGCTAAATAGCTACTGCGGGGTCTGGGTAAGCTTTTGCAGTAGGTGACAGTTATATGTGGTGTGCTTTCCTCCCACCTGAAAAATCGTGCACTAGAGTGAGGGCACCATCCTTGGCCCTACCCGTGCCTCTGGTCACAATGGCATTAGTCCCCCCTGCCAAATAATTCGCGAATATCGGACAATGATCCTTATCGTGGCCCTGGGCTTTACATTTTATGCACCACACTTCTTCACGCGCTTCAGGCCTAGGTGCCTTCTCCTGTTTCAAATTCTGCATTTCCAGACATAAGTTTTGTATTTGCGTGTGGATCTGTTGAACTCCCAACCCAAGATCCTGTATTGGAGTCTCATGCAACCTCATCGCTATTTCTAACGCTTCATCTTGGGTCGAGATCTTCTGTTGTGACAGTGTCGTCCTCAGATGTGGCACTAAAGATGCCACAAACCACACATGGTGATGTGCATCTGTTAATGTTATCTTAGCCTCGCGGATCATACTCTTCAACCTCTGATCGAGATCCCAAGGGGTCTCACCGGGCAGCATCACGATCTCCTTGAACCCTATTATCCACTGCGTCTCCAATTTTGGCCAGCTAAACTCCTTGTTCAATGCATCCCAGATCTCCGCTATCCTCGCATTGGGGTGATTGCTAGGGTGTTTAATATACGAAGTCAGCGCACAATCCTGCAATGCACTTACCAGGGTAGCCTTTTTGATGTTACCGTTTGTAAATCTGTGCGCTTCCCAAACTGTCCTTACTATGAACCAAAACTGTTCTGGATCTTCACTTCCTGCTCCTTTAAATATAGACAACTTGATCACGCTTTCCATATTAGATTTCTGGTTTGGCGGAAGGTGTGCTAAGACCAACTATGAACTCACATAACTTTTGATCCAACCACTCTTCAATCCTTTTTTCGTAGGGTTCCTTTATTCCAACATCAAACACCCCTTAGGTGGATCCCGATCCCGACAATGGAACCATTTGTTGGCTTAAAGGGGCCTGACCTAGGTTTGGAAGAGTTATTTAACCAAACAAATCTTGCACTACCGGCCCTTTCAGCAACAGTCCGCGGAGCTGGACTGAAGTCTCACCCGAGGTAGCAGGGGAGGGTGTTGGAACCAGGTTTCCGCACCCTTGGGATGTCTAGATGTGGTCAGGAAGGGTCACAAACTGTTCTGCGCCTCACGCTCCTCTGCACGGCTATCAGGCCTTCGCATAGATTCGCACCGATGCTCTCTCGTTATTATGGATTTATTAAAGTTCAGATCTACTTATCAAGATCTTTAAGCAAACATTTAACAGAAATAACAAGTGCGCACAATCATACATAAGCATATATTCTGAACAGAAACATTTATATCATAATAGATGCATAAACAGAAAAGATAACCAGATCCGCGATACTTCAGAATCAAGTTATCTTTATTATTGTCCTTTCTTCCTTACAGTGCACCTCTTACCCTGCGCACTCAACTGTAGGGGTCCACACACACAGCTCCGGACTCTAGTAGGCCTCTGCGCACACAACTGTAGAGTCTCTATCTATCTACCAATACCCTCGACTCAAACTTACAGATGCAGAGAGAATATTTCTTTCATAAAACCATAACATTTGATCTTCCAAAAAGCTACCTCTACCCTTAGAGCCTCGCTCTATTTATACATTCCCATGGCCCGCGGACCATGGGCAGGCCGACTTACTTCCTATTATTTTCTATTATTTTTGGGCAGACAACTCTTTGAATGGACCTATTACAATTCGTGCTCTGTGCACTTCGTGGAACTTTTTACAATATCATTACCCTAACTTATGGTCTTTATGCCCCAAAACCATTACGCAAGGCCTCCGCTACCCAACAATGCATGAGCATATGTTCCTTGAAACCTCAACAGTCTTTACTCATTTTTTCTAGTAACGATAACTGTGTTGTCTAATGATTTTCTCACCTTACCTTTTCCATTAACCATGTGCATGGAGTATCGTTGTTGGTGAATGTGAAAAAGGGACAACAAGTTTCTCCGGAGCTCTGGAAGTAGAGAACATCATGAAGAATAAAGTTAGGAAGTATAGGCAATTTAAGCTTGATGATGGCAAGTCTAGATGATCTAAGACTTGACTTATCTACAAAGTATACTTCTCTATCTACATTGCCACTTAAATATTCAAAGAAGTATTTCTGGAAGGTCATGTGGTAGGTTGCACCTGTATCAATTAGCCATGCATCTTTCCAAGAAGAAAATAAAGTATTATTCAAACAAATCTTCATCTATTGTAATATTGCAATGTGCAGCAATATAACGAGCAAATCCAGGTGCTTTACCTTTTCCTAGATCTAGTGTCTTAACTTTCTCTTATTTTCGTTCTTGTTGGATTTTTCCCAAGGGATTTTGCATGTGGATGCATCATGTCCATATATTTTACATCAAATACAATGGGGGTTAGATTTTCTTCCTTGATGATATTTATCCCACCTTGCCTTTATTATTTTTTCTTCCACGTCCTCTTCTGCCACCTCTTCCTCTAGAAGAAACTTGTGTCTGATTCTTCTATTTCTGTGCAAGGCACACAACTTCTTCGGAAGACTAAGAATTTTTCTTGCTCTTCCCAAAAGCTTTCTCCCATTTTGCAGATTTCTCCACAAGAGTGTCAAAACTAATGTCCTTGAGTTGGCCACTAGCTTGTAAGAATTCAAGATAACGAGAATATGTAGGATAAAGGGCCTTAACAAAATATGTGAGAGGGATGCACATTTTAATTCTAGTGACTTCTACATCATGCATGATAGCTCTAATTTGTGATGCTAGGGCCACGGGATCATCATCCTTCAATTCTAGATTAAAGATCTTGATCATCAACTGAACTACCTCCAGCTCTTAGTGTGAGTCATATAAATCTTTCAACTTCTTTAATGCATTAAAATAATTTATAATTGGAATAATATGGAAACTAACCTCTTCACTTACAAGAAGCAATAATCAGGGCATAGGCTTTGTCATTCTTGTTCTCCCATATGACAAGATTTTTATCTGATGTGGGCTTGGCAGGTGAACTGTCACCTTCTCCTTCACATGCACCTTTCCATTAGTCATTGAGGATAAGGGTGTGTATGATATTTCTAGATCATTCATGGCATTTCTCCTTACCAGAGATCACTACACCAACGATGGAGATGAGAGAGTGCATCTTTAAAAATGGAAAAGAAAAAAAATGTTGCAGTAATGATCTTTGTTTCTTCAAATATATATAATATAAGCAAACTCCATCTAAACTTTCATTCAATACATGTTATATAAAATCCATTGAAAACCCCAAATGTTTTTTTTCTAAAATTTCAATGAGCACCCTAGATACTGTACACAAATTATTCCTTCAAAATATTTTCATCCAACGAAACATAGAGCTATGTGTCCCTCATAACATGAAGGTCCAAATCCCAACCAACACAATTTAGATCAAATATAAAAAAGAAAACAAATCTCCTACAGAAGGATTTAATTATCCAAGACTATGTCTCCACCAGAGTCAATATTTTGTTTTTTAAAGTTGAGACTCTTTCACTTGCCGGTGTAATTCCTATTTGCACCCACAACCCTCTCAAATACGACAATCAATAGGGCCCCAACAATGTTGTGTTTTTGGTTTCTATTCAAGCCACCTTGATCAAGACAGAGTGGGAACAACTCTGATGTTTGTATTATCAAGATTGAGTAAGTTAAATATCCATGTTGTTTGCAGCTATCATATATGATCTGAGAACATGGTGAGAATGCAAATATTTAATGGGAGTGTAGGGACTAAGTGAAACAAGAATTATCTATATCAGAAAATGGCATTGCACCTAGCACCATGAAGATGATTATGAAATCAAATTTTGATAGAGGAGCACGAAATAATGAGTTTGAGATATAGATTTACGATCGAGTGAGTTGAGATTGCACTTGAAATGAGGGTAGAGTGGGAGTTGGCATGACCATGGTTTCCTCTTGCTAGAAAATCATATGTGCAAACATTTCTGTACTTTGTAGATGGGTATGAAAATGGTTGAGAATCCTATTGACATAAGTAGATAGATTCCAAGAAGATCACAGAGAAACACCCAAAAATGAGTTAGGTGACACACTGAATTTGGAAACAACAGTGAATTTTGAGCACCCACTTCAATGTCAAGGATGCAAAAAGGATCGACAAACAGATAGGGGCATTATGGTCTAAAATGGAGCAAGGATTGGGGCCTCTAACAAGGTAGCATGTAACAAGACAAAAAATGAAATAATTACGACAATTTAGAGATGAAATGCTCAAGCTAGTAAATTTGATGGGTTGAGTGGATGGAAAAGAGAGGAGTTACATAGAGGGAAAAAAACGCTTAAATAGGGAACTACACTATGATACCATGTTAGGTCAAGAAAGTAACTACCAACGCATTGGATTGATAATCTAAATGTAAATATATATACATCAAAGTGACCTTTGGGATTTCAATTCCAAGGTCTCTTCAAATCACCCTATTTTACTTATTTAAATATTTGCATATTCTACCCAATCCCAGAGGATTAGGTGTCTGATAATTGTTAAATAAAATAACATAACATTGTAGAACACAAATTGACCAGACTGGTGGTAGTTATCACTAAAGGGAGAGAGATGGTAGCTAGATGCATTCACCAAAGTTATCAGAAGAGGCTAAAAGAATTTCTTTTTAACATAAAGAAAGAACCGTAGAGGTTCAAAAACCTAACCCTAGAAGATGAGGAAATAAAAGGTTTGCAAGCCCCAACGTGGTTAGTTGGTACAACAACTTCCTAGGGGATAAATTTTGCATATAATGTCAATTTTTGGTGCATAGTAGCCCATCAAAAAAAACTATTTGATTATAAAGTTTGGTTGGGGTGAGGGTATGACAGGGGTTGCCAACCTCTAGCCCTTCAAATCGCCAAAAAACATCGTTTAGGGCCTCAAAATAAACTTGGAAGTTTGGGACCCAAAAACCATAAAGAAACTGCCAAGAAGATGGAGAACTATCGAGTCAGTGGAAGAGGTGGGTGACCACCGATATCCACCTGGACCATTCTTTTGCATTCCCAACCTAGAATTAGGTCCAAAATTATTTATGGATAGAGTTACTTAATAAACTGAAAGGATAAAGTTACTAACTAAATATGAGTTTTTCTTCTTTGGACTGAACAAATATGAATCATGATAATATAGGGGTGGTCACAATAATAACACCCTCAATGAAAAAGTAACCATGATGAAAGGAAAAATGGATGTTGCATAGATATCATCGTGAGATGGATCAACCTTAGTATATCTTGAGCATTTCAACATCCATGGTTTGAAGTATTTGAGCTTGGATTCTTTGGCACCATGTGTCACATAATTAAGGAGAATGGGTAACAATCATGACAAACCCAATACATGTGATTATTGGAGATCACTACTTTTGGGAAGTTGATGTGAATTGGAAATGGGGTCATTGAGGAAAAAGATACAACGAACAAAAGTATTATAAGGTCATAGTAAATGGTAGTTAGGCTTTTCATTGATTTTTGAATTAGAAAATGTGTTTATTGATAAAGAGAAACATAATAAAATAATTCAACAAATGAAATCAAATGAAATCAATAAAAACTACAAGCAATCACATAAATGTCCTTTTAAAGATATAGTAAAAAGTTCCATTAAATCATGCCTATGCATGATTATTAAGCATCATTGATTCAATATCTAAAATTAGTGTATTTTAATTTGCATATGAAATAAAATTAGCATAGGCATGGAGATTGTGGTCAATATAACTAAATAGACTTGTATTAAATTTATCATGGAAAAAATGTTTTGTAAACTATTTTTTCTTCAAAATCTTTTTATTAAAAAATTTATATATAAATTTGTTCTCCATCAAGATGGATTACCATTTGTTCTCCATCTTTATTATATTTTTTACCTCTATAGAAAAAAGTGAATGGCATTTAAGCAAAAGGTCAAAAATGAATAACATTTAAGCAAAAGATAAAAAAAAATAAAATAAAAAATAAAAAAATATGAATATTTGGCTTCTTGAGTTAACTAATTAGGAAACCAATGAAGGGCCAAAATTGTTTTTCCCTTTTTAAATGGCATTTTCCTAAATGTTAAAGTGTAAATTTAATTTAGTCGTTCCAACCTGCAATTGTTATTATTATATAATATAATCTTTTCACACATTCACCGATACTTTTTTGGATTAAGATATGGATGACATTATATACAATATAAACATAAAAATAAAGTGGCAGAACTTTTCTTTTGATTGATGCATGTACTAGGCGCCATGCAAAGTTGTAGGCTACCACTTGGAATGATTACAAGAGTATTAAATATATATATTTTTAACAGATGTTTGTTTATTATTTAAGGAGTCTGTCTTCACGTACAATGTAAGATGCTATTTCTGTATATGTGATGTAGGATAAGATGGTTTGTCCATCGGTAAGATTAGCGAAAGCGTTGGTATTAATACAACTTTTAAAGACAAGTAGGAATCAAAATAAGATGTATCCATCTTGTTGGCTTGTGTGTCTTGGATCCCCTCGTGTTTTCTAACTATGTTGGACCACTTTGTGTCTTTGGTGTTTGCTAGCTAGGGTTGTATTGCCTATTCCTTTGAGGCTAGCGATGCTCAATCTTACTTAGTTGGTATTGGTAACAACTTACTGGACAAGCAACTATGTTATAGGAAAATGATGATTAGTTTCATTTCTTACTTAGTTGGTATTCGTAACAATTTACTAGACAAGAAACTAACTACGTTATAGAAAAATGATGATTAGTTTCATTTATGTGCTTATTGCGCTTATATGTAACATATAAATTTATTTTAAAAAAATCACAATGTAGTTAATTATTTGTAAAACAAAAACTTACTACTTATTATAACCTATTCTCTTTTAATGGATGATAAAATTCTTGTTTTGCAATGTATTGATGATTGGTTTATAAATCAATTTTGAACTTTTATATTCTATTTCAGGTCCATGTTGAAAAGGTGACATAAAGAGCCTTAAGTAGGGTTTGATTTCTTCATTCCAAATGGCAAATTATATCTTTTTCTACATTATTTGCTAAATTTGTCTACGTAACATATGTTCTTATTACATTTTGATTTGGCACCAAAATCTTTCATTCTTGCATATTTCATTTTCCTTAATCAAATAGTATTACAATCCATTTTCTTAGTGATCCCATCCAATTTTTTTTAGAAAAATGTCTTGACTATCCTTAACCTTTGATTTTCCTTCAGTGAACTAATACCCCTTTTATACTTGTAATTTGCTTACAGGGTATTTTTTAAGAATTTAATATTTTTCCTATATTCATAGTCATACAATGTAGGTGAATATTCGATTAAAAACATATAATACTATTAAAATTAGTATTTTTTTAGGGCATTCATCAATCTATTATTATTATATATATATATTATATATAGATATATACAACACAATTTCTAATCAAATTAGCTAATATGTTATTAAAAAATATTTAAAAATTTCATCTCTCAAATTTTCCCTATTTGTTTAATTACTTTATACTCATAAAAAATTATAACTAAAATATTTTTAACATAATCACTCTCTATGAAAAAAAATCATAACCAAAATATTTTTAAACTTAATCACTCCCTACAAAAAGATCATAACCAAAATATTTTTCAACTTGGATTATTTAACTGTGCTGTTCATAGAAGTAGTGAGGGAGTGGACAGATAGTGAGCCTAGATTAAGAACATTTTTATTATAAAATTATTTAGCATTGTGCACAATGGTGGAGGGCTGATGTACTGGGGCTAGTAAAGAGCTTAATTAAAATATTTTTATTAAATTGAATTCTCAAAGATAACAAATTTTAATTTTTTAGTTAAATTTTTTTTATTTTAAATTAATTAAAAAAATAAAATTAAATAGTTATTATATATATATATATAATATATGAAAATTTATTTGAAAGAGAATTACTTTTGTAAATTGTTCACAAAGCTTAATGCCAAAGATGTTGAGAGGAATAACTTTGACTTTGTCAATTAATAATAAACTAACTTATAATACCAAAAAATTCACATATATATTTAATAAAATACATTAAATTAATTTAAACTATAAAAAAAATTATTTTATAGAAAAAAAATCCAAAATTACTATATTCATATTCATCAGAATATAAGAGATGAATTTCCAAAAGTAAATAATTAAAAATGATCTTAAATAAATGCATGATTAAAATTTAAAATTTTATATTTTAAAATTAATCTTAATACTAATAAATATCAACGAACGTCTAAAAAATCATTGAAATCAATAATTAAAAGTTTATTTTATTTATTAAAAATTAAAATAATATATAATTTAAAATTAAAATAATATATCACTTTTAGTTAGTTAAACTTTGAAAATGTAAAAAATAGATGAAAGGCCCGACGAAAAAGTACAAGGAAATAATTAACAACAATCTGCATTATATTAAATATTTTATTTTGTAAAAAAATAAAATAATATATAGCTTTTAGGAAAACTTTGGAAATATTAAAAAACTAATGAAAAGTCTGGGTATAACCAAGAGTCCGTCCCTCCCTGCTTTGGGAGGGGATTAATACTAAGGCAAGAATAATCACCCCAGCAACTAAGAACGGCTATGCACCACTACCCATAATAACAATATTGTATAGTTGTACTCTAAACAATAATAAAATTGTAAAATGAATTATATGAATATTTATTTAATTTTTTAATATAATTAAACATGTTTTTAGTAAATATAAGTTATGTATATATTAATATTAAAGAGAATGATCACAAGTTAATAATTATTTATTTAATATCAAATGATGCCATTTTTTATATAACACTCATATTATAGTACACATGTCATGTCATTAGAGTATATATTGATATAATGAGAATTGTAAAGATTGTACACATGTTGTTTTTACATATTTTTTTCAAATTTATATTTTTTAAATTATGTTTTTGTAAATTAAAAAATATAACTCATAAAAATTGTTTATTCAATCCTTTATACCAATAAAAAAATAATTTTTTTTAATTTAATTACAAACTATTTGTGTTTATGGTACATAGTAATTAATATATAATGTTATTTTTCAAATTATTATATTATTGTATATAGTAATTAATGATATAGTGCATAATAATTAATAATAGAGTACACAAAAATCAAAAATCAAATCTCTGAAAATACAAAATATTTAACGTACTTAAACATACAAAACGTTTAAGTCACCTGGAGCGTTTCGTGGTAGATATGAAAGTAACAACAATTTTAAATTCTAATACGCATGAGAGAGCAGACGTGGCGTGGGAATGGCCTCCAAAGGCACGGCCTTTTGAAGTGTCAATCTAAACTCTTCTGTCATGTCCACCTCTTCCGCACTCATCCCCTTTGGTGGGGCCCAGTCGAAAGAATGGAGCAGGGAAGCCAATACCAGATGAATCATCCGAGTCGCCAACGGAAGCCCCACGCACGTTCTCCTTCCTGCTCCGAACGGTATCAGCTCGAAGTTTTGCCCTCTGTAATCCACACTCCTCATCTCAGTATCATCAAGAAATCTCTCTGGCATGAATTTCAATGGGTTGTTCCAGATCTGAGGGTCCCTTCCCATCCCCCACACATTAACCAGTATACTACTGTGTTTGGGTATCACGAACCCCGCAATCTCACAACGACTGTCTGCCCTGTGCGGGACGAGCAGAGGAACAGCCGGGTGCAATCGGAACACTTCTTTTACCACTGCGCGGAGATAAGGGAGCCGCTCCGCATCACTTTCTTCCACCAATCGGTTGAGCCCCACAACCTCTTCCAATTCGGCTTGGGCTCGCTTCAATTTCTCGGGATTGCGGATGAGTTCCGCCATCGCCCACTCTATTGTCGAAGAGGTCGTGTCACTTCCGGCCTGAAAAATATCCTGCAAATTCTAGAAATCCACTAATTACTTATGTTTCCCGTTGATGCTTGGAGACCCAATAATCGGCAAGGCCTACCAAGTTTTTGCCACATAGGTCAAGGGCCACCAAGTTAGTTTTATACAAATTTTTAAATGGTATGAGGGAAGAAAACCGTTATCATTCAGGCAAAGGTTAATTTCCTATGTCATGAGGTTGATATTTATGTTGTTAAAGGTATGAAGGCCGATCCCATAGTCTTTCCATGCTTGCTAAAATCAAACAAGTGGGACAACTACATAGTAGCATAGTCCCTACCTCTTTTGGTATTTATCAGTATGTTGGCATGATTAAACCAGTGCAAACCATGCATTGGTAATCCATGGAACATATTTTACATATCATCTACAATGGAACAATAAATTCCCCATTAATTATCATATAAATTTTTCATCTCTCGCTTCTCATTGTATACACAGATTCACTTCCTTTAGATTTTTCCTTAGCTCTATATTTACAATGTAAAGATGGCTTGTTTCATCCATCATCCAACGTATTTAGTTCTTGTCTCACGTCTTCATTACTCACATATTTTTTCATAACATATGCAATGCAATGATAAATTCCTCGTTACTTGTCATAGGAATTTACCATCTCCTGCTTTGTTCTACACACACTTTGCTCATGTTATGGGACATGAATGGTTTTGTTAAATGACATAAAGATATCCATCTCATTCATTGTGTTAAAGAGTATACATATCCGGAGATATGTTGGGCCCACCAAAGAAGGGGGGAGGGGGGGCTAAGGGAGCCACATTTTATCCTTATTTGAAATATAGGCTTTGAGAAAACAACATTTCCAACTCATTTGTCACTATTGAAATTGTGAAGAAGCATATAGGAGCTTGTCGCCTATTGTTATTTCGAATATTTCCTCAAAGTTTCTAATTGTTGTTCTATTTCTATCTTTCCATTACATTTCAATCTATAAATGTTATAAATGAAGGCTAAACTTGTTAGACCCTCACCCAAAACCTCTTTTAACTTTGACGAGTTTCCTTTGATTGAGAGAGAGGCTGACGCTTAGGAAACCCAATGCAAATTTGATTTATATGAGCTTTAAGCCTATGCATAACAACATTTTTAAGATTTGCAACATATCTCATTAGTTTGGGAGTCTTACTTGGCCCAATTTATCATACCCAGACTCATCCATATCTCGAGTTTGTCACTTGGTATGCCGAAAGATATCTTTTAAGAAAACATGAAATAGTGTCAAAGACTGGGTCTATGTTGTTATTTATTAACCCTGAATCTATTTTGCAAATGCTAAATCTTATAATTTCTACTGAGGTGAGACCTTTAAGTGAAGAACTCCTGAGGAAATTGAATCATGAATTAACCTTGGAGGAAAGATCTATAGTTCTTTCATCCTTTTAATCGCTGAATGCTTCATTACAAGAAGACAATCTACCATATTCTTTGTAGAAATTATGGTGTATATTTTCAACTGTTCATGATGTTTTAATAAAAATCACAAGACACAAACCTACTTTACTACTTTGCGTACATTAATTCACAATTTAGAACTAAAATCTCAGACATGCAATAATAAATAACACACATGCAACAAGTATTTTTATCAAGGGAAAGAAATCTGCTAAAACCCCAATGCATGCTTGCATTAATCAAACGAATAGAGATGTATCACAATTGCTTTGCACAACCTACAAGTGCGTAACCTATCTCTCTACTCATTGAGAAGCTCTGACCCAGACTTAGTCAATTTTTGCCTTTGCTTGATTCCATATTCCCTTAAACAATTTGTTGTCTAAGTAAATCCTCTTTGCGGACAAAGACGATCCCTCTAGCCCAATGAGTGGGTCTAGCAAACGAAGTGACAATCTACTAGAAACTTTCCTAAGTTGCAATTGAAAAGAGAGACGAAGAAGATGGCCTACCTTGTTATGATGCTGTCTCAATCTCCTTTGTTGAAGACCTTGAATTAGTTGTGTCATGGGCTCGTTCATGCTTTTTTCAGCGTGTATGCACCTGCAAAAGAGATCAAGACACAACAAGGCATGAAAATACAAATAGAATATTCAAAAGAAACCTACTTAATTGATCAAGGAATGTAAAGCTAAATGATACATGAGCATACACATTTAGGGAAAATGAACCAGTAGTTGTATATTAATAGAATTTAAGGGGAAGCATACAACCTAGCCTTGATGTTGACAGGCTCTCCTTGAATGAATATCCAAGTCCAAGCTAACATCTCCAAGTACTCCTTCTCCATGCCAAATGAGTAGCATATAGGCATAATTTTAGCATAAAGGTGCAAATAGGCATAGACCAATCATTTGGGAATGGGAGAGGATGAATATATAGGTTGGGAAAAGGAGTTAGAACCTCTCCAAAGATAGGATTAGGCCCTCATGTCAAGGAGGTAGCTCATAGGGATAAGACCAAGAGGCCAAGTTGGGAGAATTCAGCGTCATCTATGCCAAACAACCTCCATCTCGCCACTCTGGAAGCTTCTAGATCATGAAGCTTCTCATCCTCTTTGGGAAAATTACTTTTTTGGGATCATCACGGGTATACAAGTGAACAAAGCGATCCCATCGCGGGTCAAGTATAGTGCAATGAGCGATCATCGTTGTTTTTAGTCTCATAAGCGCAATGACTCTCAAATTAGGGTTTTAAAGCTATTTCTCACATGGAAAGCTCAAGGCATTTTCCAATCAATGTCTTAGGAAGGATCTAAGCTACATATATGAATGGGTACACTGCATAATGGTCATGTTTCGAGTACTTCGGGGTATGTCACAAGGAAGTGCAAGAGGTGTGACAAAATACTGTGTAACAAATGTCCCCTAAAGCATGAAGGCAGAACGAGGAGTGATGGTTGAGATGTTGTACGAGATTTTGCAAGGACGAGGACAAACACTGTTAGGAGACTTTCAAATCAAGGATGCACATACATATACATATATGATATCATGAAGTCACGATATGGATGCAACCATCCCGATGATAAGGACTATATGAAAGGATCCATGGTATGGGCGCAGCCATCCAAATGAGAAGGATCATCTGTGAATCTAAGATCCAAGGTATGGACACAACCATCTGATATAAGAGGATAATCATAAATTTAAAGTCCCACGATATGGTCACAACCATTCTTATAGAAAAATCATGTGTACAATCATGAATAGAACTCCACGCAACCTGAGTTATATCAGACACGACTCAGGGTCTTGCGCTCCGTCCCAACCTGATCAAAGTAAAAATTCTAGCATGCAAATAAATATGTTGAAGTCGAAGATGTTAGAAAAACACCTGATTATCGGGCAATGATGTGGACCTTTAACAGGTACGAGAAAAACAACCAATAATGATAATGGTTATCAAGGTACGATAGTACAATCCATGAATGTGATAATGAAGTTGAAGTCGAACACTCGTGGAATTATCCAATCGAAGGTTAATTATGAAGACCTATTGTCAAATGCAAAGAACTTTTCATTAAGGCATGCAATCTCTAAGGTACTGAAAGGGAGTTTCTAAGTCATCTTCCTGGAAAATGCGCTGAAGTCAACAGGAAGTGACCCGTCGAAGGAGGGAAATGATGAGTCCTCCATCATCGACATGAAATAAGGAATAAAGTGGAATGAAATGAATAAGATCCTAGATTGTAATAATGGGTTAGACAATGGATAGGTAAGTAACTGCAGATATGACTTTCTCTTGAACACTGGTGACACGACTTCAAAGTGTGCCAACATTTGACTCAACATAGGAATAAAGGCCATGATGACAAAATGGAATAGTCAAATGAGAGGCAAAAATGGATCACACAAACCCGGGAGGACAAGTGATTAAGTGAGGATATCCCAAACCCAACACGAAAGCAGAAAAGTATCATGTTCAAGAGCGACATGTTGCCTATACAAAGGATGTTTCATCTTCATTTTTCCCCGCTATTTCTAGGAAGTACCCCAATTATTTTTATCACAATCTTGAAGGGGATAAAATATGCTTTTCATGTAAGTTCATTCTTCGAATGAATCCATCCTAGTAAGTTTTATGAGTCCTAGGAAGACGAAACTTGGTCTCATCACGGTGACGATTCTTTCGTCATAAATTTTAATGAGTGTGACATAAGAGTAACTCAGTATCTTTTTCATATTTAGAGAGTTTGAAAAGGAGATGAAAATGAAAACTCCATCATGTCCCTTTGTGTAATTTGTCCCTCGAACTCGAAAAGGTAGAAAACATTATTCAAGAGAACCTCTTGACCATGTCGATCAACATGTACCTTTTTCGTAAATAGTCAACTCAGCTCGAAAAAGGGGTAAACATATACTAAGACAGCATCGATTCATTGAATTTTAACGAGTTCGAAATGACATGCACTCGACAATCTTTTTAGTTTTGAGAGTCAGAAAAGGGCTTAAAGATGACTTTAGGGGGGTTCCTTTTTCGTTTATTTTTAATGACTCCGAAAAAGAGATAAAACAAATACTCATAAGAATCAGTAAAAAAAAAATCGTTGTCCATCGAAAGCAACTATAACTACACAAAGAAATGCACCCATAATTGATATCGAGAAATAATAATAAAATATTATTAAAATATTGACAAAAAATGTCTTGAAAACTTATAAATAACCAAAAGTAATGTAATTTTTTTACCATTTTACCATAGTAAGTTCTTAAAGTGTATTTGTGCCCTAATTTGCTTGATTTTCAAGTGACCATTGCGGGAGATTCAAGGCGCCATTTCACGAACCGTCTGCAATAGGTAAGATGTTTGTCCTTGCTCTTGCATTTCATTACATTTTCATGCATTTTTAATGGAATTTTGTGTGCTAAAAGGGAGGATTTGCAAATTTTTGAGCGTCAGTGATCATCATGGGTTTGGTCATTGGACCCCCGATAATCGCTCTCGAGCTAAAATACGCCTGCGATGACATCACTCTATTTATACAAACAAGCACGATGGCGCCAAGGCGGAAATTTTTGAAGAAAAACCCTTTTTACAGCAAAAATTCTTCATTTCCATCAAGGAAAATGTCATAATTGGTGTTAAATGATGTTTTGCAGGAGATCACGGTTCTGGAAAGGAAAGAAAGTGGCCATGAGGCTAAATATCACCAAGTAGCCTAGAATCTAGCTTGCATCAATTCCCTGAGAGATTGAGGGTTGTTGAAGTCTCAGGACCACGAGACTGAGGGTTCAAATGGAATTGTTTCCCTATTTGATCAGTCTTTGGGATGTGGATCGAGAGATATTTATAATCAAAGGACATGAACTGGAAATAGAAGAATCAAACATCTATTTCATCACAAGATTGTCCCGAAGAGGAGAGAGAGTGCAACTCTTCGGGTATCATCCAAGAGGAGAAAGTACTAGTGCTTTGATTAGAAGGCATTGCCCAGGTGCAGAGATGATGAGGGGTGGGAAGGTGAAGATTGCCACGATCACCAGCGACCTTCCTTTATGAACCATCCTATTCACCAAATCTTGTGTATTTGGGACATAAGCCCTGCATGAGTGTTCAAAATCCCAATTTCTGTATGGAGTTGAATGTCTGACCCCCACCATATTCAACTGGTGTGGAGGCTTTCTTACGAATATGAAAACAAAGCTGTCCAAAGGGAAGGAGGGAAACCTTAGACAATTTGGGTTCGGCTCAATACTAGTGACTTTCTTCCTAGAATGGGTGCCCTAATTCTGGTATTAGTGGGAATAGGTACCAGATCCTGCCCCCTAAGACCCGAGGCAAGTGAATGCCTCGAGGAGGGGTGGGTAAGCAAATGCACTACCCTCCATAGTCTTTTACTTGGCTGCAGTGCCAATTACTTATGGTGGATGAATATGCATATGTTGGCACATATTTTTGATGGGATCTAGATCTACCTCTACCACTAGGAGAACAATGGACTAATTCAAGTAAAGACTTTTTTTTGGGATTTTTTTCAAGTCTTACGATTTTTTTTGTAAAAAGTGTAAACTAAGACTTGACTTGTGATAAATGTGTAGATGTGGGACTGGAAAGACCACCTGGCATGTCGCCAATAGCATGACGGGTTGCACATTAGATAGTGGGCACTGACTATGAGGAAGGGGAAGACCCCTTAACCGAGATGGAGCGTAACCTAGATGGATTACACAAGGAATTCTGAAGTACGCTATTATAAACGAGGTGCCACTGTGCTGGCAGAGACACATAATGGGAGTATATGCAAGACTACATTGAATGTTAAGCCGATTAATCAGAGCAGTCTCATGCTACCATGAAAACCGTGCAGGGTGATAGCCTTTCTATCTATTTTGCATATTTTGTAGGCTTTGAAAGCCAAGTCTCCCAGAACACTTTATTTTTTGAGATTTTTATGTAAAAACTTCGACAAAATCAATATATGTGTGTGTGTGTGTGTGTGTGTGTGTATCTTGATTTTCTACTTATGTGTCCAGAATATGATCAATTTTATAAATGATGCAAATGCTATCAAGAACATAATCTGCTAATGCATCAGTTAATGTGTTCAAATTGCGTGGAATGTGTTGATATGTAATAAGATCAATTTTTTTTTCTAGTAATCAAACACGTAGATACATACACAATATTTGTGGATTTCTCATTGAATAATGATTGTTTAACTGTAACACAACAAGTTGTTAATCTAACTTGACAACTAAATCTCTAATGCCAAGAGCAAATGCTTCTAACAATAGTTCAATGACTGCATTGTATTTAGAAATATTGTTAGTTGTTTGACTGGGGAATATACATTGTAAGTCAATCCACCCATCATTAGGGGAAAAGAGTTCCCAAGTTGCGGAAGACAAATTATGTGTGTTACGACAAGCACCATCAGCAAAACCGACATAATGACTTGACGACATCTGCAAACCGAGTGAAACACAAGGTAAATAGAAAAACACATGTCTGCAAAGCAAACAAACATGCGAAAAATCAGAAAGCACACACTAATGAATCCACACACTATTGTACAAAAATTCATTACACAAATTTCACACATAATACTTTTCCAAATACAACTCGTTTCAGGGTTGCGATAATGCATTTCCTTCATAATCAACTAGCTCATAGGTGCCTTTCTGCAAAACACGTTTAACGATATATGGCCCATGCCACATAGGTTCAAACTTTCTAGCACCTAACTTATGATTAGCTTGATCATAGAGGACGACCAGGTTTCCTTCGGAAAAATTGTTGGGAGAAATGGTTTGATCAAAATGAGCTTTGACACATTTCCCTAGGGCTTCGATTACCATCATAGCAATGTGATGGTTCTCGACAAGCCTCTCAAGGTAGAGTAACCACTCCTCTTCAAACAAGGTATTAGGAAGAATTTCGATAGCTAATTTGAGTGAAGGGATTTCGCATTCAATCAGAAGAGTTGCCTCTAAACCAGAAACCAACTAGAATGTTGTGAATCTAATGGAAATCTTAGCAGAATTTATGTAAGCCCAGATAGCTAAGAATAACATCAAATGTCAGTCCTTTTTATGCTTCCCAATGGTGTGCTGAAGCATAATAATCAAAAATTCATTAATTTCTTTGACTTGGCCACTAGCCTATGGTAATCCAGGTGGATATTGGTGGCCACCTGCCAAGTCCACATGGACCCCCACCATTGTCTTTCTCAGCATTTTCAGTTTCCTTAATTGTAGCACAACTTACTATTTTTAGCAGTTTTTCGGGTCCTGAACTTCCGGAGCCGTTTTGAGGCCCTAAACGACGTTTTTGGGATTCCAGGGGCAA